>JAXBDA010003034.1:0-37662 GCA_036023075.1 Gaultheria prostrata | reverse complement strand
GGTCCTCGTGCATGGCCTTCCACAACTCCGATTAGCGCCAACATCCTCAAATTCCTGCAATTTAAGCACAAACACAAAACCCCACCACGTGCACGAATTAAATGGAAAATGAGGATTAACCCCACGTTTAACGTGCTCATTCTTCCCTACTTAGGCGCTTAAATTCATGAATTTCACGCGCCTATCATCATACATTTCACATGATGCATATGTAGCTCATCCTTATGGTCATAATTATTTTGTGCCCACTTGCCATCATTGTGGAATTAGAGGCCATATTCGTCCTTATTGTTTTTCCCTTCATGGCTACAATAGGACTCCTCCCGGCTACCATAATATGAATAATCATAGGGAGTATTTTCAAAGGCTTAGACATAAAATGCATTCGCAGGCCAATTTTACAAAGGTAAATCCAACACCCATGACCACTAAAAAGACTAGTGTTGAAAAGGGCAAGACTAAACAGATTTGGGTTCGTAAAATTGATTTAGTCTCTAATGTTGATGATGATCTTGACTCTCTAGATGGCGATAGTTTATTTGGAGATGTCGGCCTTGCCTTTTGAGGTTAGGCCGTGGTTTCATAATCTAGGTTTTTTTTTATCTTGCATTTTTTGATACCTAGTGTTATGGAGTTTCATAGCGTATTTCATTTTTTTTCTTTGAGTAATTATATCACAAAAAAAATAATAATAAATTATTATTATTATTATTATTTTTGTCTAGTTTATTAGTTGTGTGGATTGAGTATGATAGTTTTTGGTGCGTAGTTGAATATTATTGGATTTTATGACATGTTCATCCTTATTTTTATTGCACTACTTTTTGGTATTCTCTCTGCAAGAACATTCGAATGCCAATAAACCATGAATATCCAACATTCTGTACACTTGTTCATAGCTATTATGGATGGTTGACAGTTAGGGGTCTTAGTTCTCATAAACTTGGTATGTATCTTGTGATTTCCTTTTTGAGATTGACCCGTGGTTAGAATTCCAAATGTGATGTTGAAATCCATCCACCACCATTTTTTATTTTTTGTCTCCATCTCCCCCTCCGAAATTGAGAGAATGACTTGAGGAAAGGGCTACCTATAGGACAAAAGTCCTAGTAGTGTGAAAGCCGCCGATGATAGTGCAAAATACAATAGAAAAAGCTATTCCCATCGGTGAGGTTATTTAAAAAAATGAGAGTCTATGAAAAGGGGGCAATACGAAATAAGGTGGTATTTGTGTTGGACCACTTGCTTAGTAACCGGTAACATTCGGCTCTATCTAGTTCGGACGGTCGCGTCAAACGGCAAGTGGGGTAAAAGAGAACACATTGTTAAAAAATAAAAAAATAGTAGTTGAGGTGGAGCTCCGCAAGTACTTATCAACAAAAAATCATTGAGGACCTAGCTTGGTTTGACTTCTTGAGGAGGAGTCATCTTGATACGCCTATTGTTCATGAGAATATGGGTCCTAAATTGAGCTAACCTAATATTTAGGCCATGGAGGCACACACACACTTTCCTCACATATCGTTGATCATGGTGTGTGTATTTCTTCTGCCTTGCAAGGTGTTATATCATCTAGTTGTGTCCTAAATTTTGGATGTCTTGTTCATCTCATCTCATGATATAATACTTGCGCTACAAACATTCTCATGCTCTAATCTTGACAAAAAAAATTTATCCTCTGAGCATTTAGTTTAATTATATTTTTATTGAGTTTTGTGTGTTTTCATTCTTTATTCCACTAATGAATTTAGCCGTCATTTTATTTATGCTAGTATCCGCGCTCCGTTTATTTTTTTTTATTTGGCTGCTTCTGTTGATCACTAATTATTTAAATATTTTCTATCCGCATTTATTGCTTCATTGTTTATCCTATTCGCCCTTTGTCACTCCATGTCAAAAATGGAGAGAATGATGAAAGGGGGAGTAGGTTGCCAATTATTCTAATGTGTTTGGATGTTGAGTTTTGTTTGCAGCCTCTCTACAACTCGATCCTATAGGATAGATTAACGTTGTAGTGTGTTTTGTCATGGAAGTGCCAAAGGGGGAGATTGTAAGGACCAAATTTCAGAGTCTCTTTATATTGGCAATTCCGTTTGACAAAACACACATTACATCGACTTGTAATTTTTCTTTTAGAGTGTCTGTTTAGGTGTGGAAGGAAATCAACGTGTACGTAATTGTTTTTAGTGGTCTATGATTTGATATAGGGTAAGGTGTCATTGTGTTATTATTTCGGTGCAATTCCTAAGTACGTGCCTGAGCAACATGTGAGCATCTCCTCCACCATCCTTGCTGGATAGTCTTATTGCACAGCAAGTGCTTGAGCACTCTTAGAAGTTGAGCAAGCAACTTTATCAAGCCCTATTTATAACAGCCAACTAGGGTTTAAAGTGCAGCGGCTTTGAGAGGAAAATAAAAGAAACCATAGCCGACTTTTGAGAAGTGGAGTTCATATCTCAAATCACTTCAGAGAGCTTGGGTTTGTGTACCTCGAAGACTTACAAAGATTAATCAATTGGAAGGCTTGTGCGATTCAAGGTGTAAGCGATCAAGATCACTGGGTGCGGTGTACGTGTGACTCGGCAGGTGATACTTAGAACGTTGTGAGGATTACTTCGTTTGGATAGGTATCTCTGTGTTGTGAGATTTACTGCTTGATGTGATGCCTAATTTTTCAAGAATACATGATGTGATGCCTATCATTGGGTCAATCACTCAACTTGCTTACGATCGATAATAATCTCTTCAACTGTCAAGCAAGGTTTTAAATACCGGTTTTGCGACACGTAACGGTAACGGTTTTGGTGTAACGGTTTCGGTAGTATCGAACGTTACGTAACAGGAATCGGGTGTAGCGGTCGTGAATTTTAAAAATCATTTTTTGATAAAAATAATTTTAAATTGCTTAAATAACCCGTAACGGCCGAGTATCGGCCATAACGGTCGTGAACCAGTCCGTGAATCGGATACGGACCGATACGTAACGGGAACCGGCCGATACGCATGCGATTTTTCCCTCTCACCGGTATACCGGGGTGTAACGGTATCGGGGAGGCCCAAAACCGTTACGTAACGGCCGATACGCTACGTAACGGCCGGTATTTAAAATCATGCTGTCAAGGCGATATTATTTGGATTTGCTTAATTGATGGTTGCCAAGTTTTCCACCATATGAGCTGTGGAAAGATATTCAATACTTGACCGCACCGACTGCTTCATCTTTGTTTTTCTTGTCCATTAGTTGATGAATTTTCAAGTTAAAACTATAGCTCTCAACAGTCGCTCTCAACAGTCGCTCTCAAATACAGTGTTATACTCTATAAGAGAACTTCCACACATCATCTAATCTCTCTTTCTTTTTTTTTTTGGCTGCTCATGTCAAAAAATATTTATTAATTTTTTAAAAGACATACAAAAATTAAACGGACCAAAGACACAACGACAAATGCCACCCAAAACCCAAAAAGCAGAAAGGCCAGATGCTAATCAAAATCACCTGGACCAAAGGAAAAAATGCACAGACCAAACACCCGAAACCTCCTAACCTCACAACCCAGACAAAATGCCTACAATGATGGTTCGCGAAATAACGGAAGACACAGCAAAAATTCTTACAACCACAATCAATCTAAAATACAAATAGTAAATATGAAACGAAAGCAAGAAAAGTAAGAAACCAAGCAAACAAGAACACGAGATTTACGTGGTTCGATACAGAGTCTGTGTATCTAATTCACGGGGGAAGGAAAAAATCAATCCACTATAATTAATAAATATTATAAGCTTCAATCTCCTCACAATGTGTCTCTCTATTTTTTTGGATTTCTTTCGCCAAAAACAAGCTTACGAACCCTAAAAAGCAAAACACAAATCCGATGGGTGGAGCAAGAAAAGGGATTGGTTAAAGTTTCACAGTTCACACGCAACACAACTGAAAAGTTTTAAAGGCAAAAAAAGGCTGCATTAAAAGATTGGTTTAGGTTTTCGAATCGTTTGGTTCTTTTTAGAGCGAACAAAATGATGCGGGAGTATCCGCATGAAAAAATTGAATTTTGGAGTGTAGTGGAAGACTCATGTGGTGGCGCATGTATTTTGTAAAAGCTTGGCGCTTGGGCTTTGTTCAAGGTATTTGAATTGAAAATTGGAAGGGGCCTTGGTGCTTCATTAGGAGTTTTTTTTTTTTGTTTTGGGTGTTTGATTGTTGGGTTGTCTCTTTGTCAGCATTTTAATCTTTTGGGTCTCGAGAGGCAGATGATTATGGTCGGGTGAGGTGCTAACTTCGTTGGGATGCTCCTCCTCGATTTGATACTTATCTCTTATCCCATTTAATTAATCTTGTATCTTCGATATTTGATCAATAAATTCTTTTTTGCCGTTCCAAAAAGAAAAAAACAAAACAAAACAAGACACGCTTCCATAATCTGTGTGGCAAGAAAAGAAGAAACATGATTCGGAATGAAACAACTCGTGAGATAGCAGGTGTAGTACCTATAGGGGAAGAATTGAGAGAAAATAGACTAAAGTGGTTTGGACAAATTAATTTATTGTGGACCAAGGACGGAGGTTAGTGGTGGGGGGAGTGGCACGTTGACATGCCACCCCCACTCCCCCTAAGTCCAGTAAAAAAAAAAATGGTTTGCCCCTAAAAAAAGTCCTTCCACATGCCACCCCCAAGTCCAATAAAGAATAATTTTTTTGTTTTTGCCTAGAGAGAATCCTTCTCCTAATCACCTTCAGGACGAACGGTGATGAAGATTGAATCTCCCTCTAATCACCGAGAGTCGTGCAATGGTTAGAGGTTGTCTTTTGTTTTGGAGACAAAATGAATAGTCAGGTTGAACTTTCTTTCAACCCATGCCAATTCCATGATTTCAATTCCGTACAATGATTGAGAGTTACTCTTATCCAAACCGAAGGCCATATAACAGGCTTGAGCCAATTCCATGGCTTACCACATTTTGTCTAATTTGGATGATTTTACCCCTCCAATTTTTGGCTTGTCTTATCTGATTTTGGTAATTACAGGATTTCCCCATGGCTGTTTTGGTCATTTGGTGCTATTTGTACACAATTGCAAAATTTCTCCTTTTGTTTTATACTTTTCGCTTGTGCCCCTACTACTTTATTGTGTTTTGTCATTGTCAAATCCCCAAGCTTTAATTTTTCCCTCTTTAGTCCCCAATTGTATTTGTGTTGTAATTGTCAATTGCTTTATTTATATAGATGAGAAAATATAATTTCTAAACCTATTGAACTAAGTAAAAAAATACATAGCATGCACATCTTTAATTTTTACCAACGGGCAAACACTAACGGGCATTAATTTCGTGTAAAGCGCGAGGCTTCATACCTAGTTTATCTAGACATGCGGTAGCCACCATTTTAGACCCACCCTTCAAACACACTATACTAAGTTTTTCATTTGCCAAAATGAGAAATTCATAAAATCAAGTGGGTGATTTTAGCAAATGAGGAAACCAGACGCTAAAATCAACTCACTTTCATTTGCTAAAATGGGTTGATTTGAGCACTTGGTTTTCTCATTTGCTAAAATCACCCACTTAATTTTATGAGTTTTCCATTTTAGCAAATGGAGAACCAGGCCTTATAATAGAGTGGGTCTCACAATTTATTTTGACGTTTTTTTTTTCTTATTTGTAAGCCCCGGTATGTAAATCGTTAATACAAAAAATCAAGTTTGTCGGATATGGACAACTATCGGATTCAAATCAATCGAT
Source organism: Gaultheria prostrata (assembly GCA_036023075.1). Classification (NCBI taxonomy): domain Eukaryota; kingdom Viridiplantae; phylum Streptophyta; class Magnoliopsida; order Ericales; family Ericaceae; genus Gaultheria; species Gaultheria prostrata. Next base: position 31,924 of record JAXBDA010003034.1, on the reverse strand, counting down.
GAACGGTGAGAATTTTTACATTCCATATTTCCCGAGATTGATGATAGTTATTTTTAGAAATTATTATTCTGCCTATGTATATGTCCAAACAATACTCTTATGATTTTTGGATCAATAATTGAAATGTTGACCTATAAAATTAACGATTCGGGTCGTGAAAATAGCTACGTAACTTGTGCTATAACGGGTGTGTTTGAAGGGCGTGTTTATTAGAATTATTCTAACTCCAACGGGTTGGCCTAGTGGTCAAGGCATTGGGACTTAGAGGTTTGCTCCTAGAGGTAGATCCAAGAATTTAGGACGGGGGGTCACTCCTTTAGGATCAATCCTATACATTTCACTACCCTATACAAACTTGCGGCAATTATTATTATTAAATTCAAAAAGGAGTATATGTATGTACAACATATATTCTTCTTATTAGTATTACTTAATTTGAGCTTCTAGAAAAAATTAAACAAAATGTAACATATTGAAACTTGTAATGTAATAATTGCATTGTGTACAAATAACATAATTATAATTGTCTTTATTGTACCAATGTAACATAAGTCAGTTTTAGGGTGAATTTGAGACTCAAGATACTAAAAGGTTTTTTCTTTAAAAACAAAAAAAAAAGCAACAATAAGAAATGGGAAGTTGGAGCTGGGAATCAAACTCGTGCCACTTAAATGGGAAGCAACTACGTTACCACTAAAGCACCGACACAAGTTTGCTAAACATTGGGGTAGTTTATATATAATACTGCACGTTTTAACCATTTAAAAACCAAAACATGAGAGTGTTAGTGCCGAGAGTTGAACTCGAGTCAAATAATATATACTCTCATTGTCCGGATTTGTTGGTCCGTTTTGGGGATTCCAACTTTTTTTCCATTAATTTTTTTCCACTACTTTGTGTAAATTTTTCATATTTTACGCTTTAACTTTTGGAAATGGACAAATATTTTCAGACTTGAAAAAGTATGTTTGTGGACCAACAAATCCGGACGGAGGGAGTATTACTTTTCTTTTTCAGGGGGTCACATGACCCCCTTGCCCATGGTGAATCCGCCCCTGTTTGCTCCCTCCTAAGGTATTAGGTTGGAAACATCGTAGGTTCTATCAACTCATTTGGCTTGTTGGATCAGGTGCTAACCAACTCATCTAAAAGCAATTGTTGTTAGAGGAAGGCGCAACTTAATCTTAAAGGGTAGCGAAAAGCCCTACACTTAGCGGCAGACGGACATGAGGCGTTTCGCAATACTGCCCATACAGCACCGACGGTTGAAGATGGTTAGTCCTCCCATTACGCTTACCCCGCGCTAGCAGGGGGCGCTCGAGTACAGGGTGGATGTTGGCCCCCATAAAGCCAACAATCTCCCCCCCAGCACCAGCCTGGGGACTCGAACCCGTAACCTCGCTCTGATACCATTTGTTGGATCAGGTGCTAACCAACTCATCTAAAAGTAATTGTTGTTAGAGGAAAGCGCAACTTAATCTTAAAGGGCAGCGCAAAGCTCTGCACTTAGCGACAGACGGACATTAGGCACTTCGCAATGCTACCCATACAGCACCGACGGGTGAAGGCGGTTAGTCCTCCCATTACGCTTACCCCGCGCTAGCAGGGGGTGCTCGAGTACAGGGTGGATGCTAGCCCCCATAAAGCCAACAGGGGTCAAATCATACAGAGCTTTGTTATGATTTTAAAGGGGCCCCCGCTAGTGAATGGTAGGATTGGTCTTCCAAGATTAGTCGATATGCACGAAAATTGGCCTGAACACTTGATCATTATAAAAAAAAGAATAAAATTATTCTTTCCGAGAGCACCATCGCGTGGTTTCTCAATCCCTCCCACCAACACACATTTATAGTGTACTCTATAAAATTTTCGTATTAGGGTTGTCATAATTAGAACGCCAAGTGGGGAAAAAGGGTTGATTTTCGCGATCCAACAAGTTTTGTGGCATTTTGTGAGCAACTGTCTCCACAGATTTCAGAATATTCTACAAAATCGTAGGAGTATGTTATTCCTTAAACAGAATATGTGATCATATATTGTCATCTACTAGAACCATGGGCAGGGCCGGAAACGAGCCGAGCTTTGTGGTGTTCGAGCTCGGCTCATTTGCTTAACGAGCCCAAAACTCGAGCTCGGCTCGGTAGTAAACGAGTCGATCCTTTATCGAGCCGAACCAGACTAATTTACTTAATAAGCCTCTTTAATACTACACTCAACTTGAACATTATTACAGTGCATGGCACAACACACTTTTCTTACATGATGATTTTGACATTCATAAAAACTTCAACACTATGAAGCCTTATCTTTTACTCACTATATATAAACATTATGCAGCTAATTTTAGTACACTAATTCATAAAATCCCATCTCAAATATAGTGTAATCTATGAATTAACCTTCCTGCAATTCTTCCTAATCTCTCCGCTCGACCCGGTCAAAGGACTAATATTCCCCATCTTGATCATGGAATTAGCAAAATCGTCGAAAAAAAGACCGGGATTGTTACTATAGAGTTCAACCAAACTTTTGGTAGTCGATGAACCTGACTCGCCAGAAAATAAAATCTGGTCAGATTTAAGAAGGCCCTTCCCGTTAAGCAAGTTTTGGAAGTAATGGTTGTCGAATAAATCAGTCGAGCTCCGGTCGAGAGGGGCCGTGTTGTTTCCGTCTCCGGTGACCGGACACCCGCTTTGGAGGTCAGAGACCATGGTGGTGTCCATTGTGGTGTCTGGTGCACCTGTCCCTGAAAAGTTGGACAATCTGAAGCTGAAGGTTGCACACTTTGCCAACCCTATTGTATGGCCACCTACACATGACAGAAGATGCATAAAAGTCCACATTAATGTACGATATGCGTCCCTAAATTGTGTAGAATCATAAAATTCGGACATAAATTCATAACACCAATCTTAATTTTCAAAAAATTTACACAGAAATTCATAGCATTTGTACATAAATTCATATCATAAAAAATCTTGGATTCCAAATTTTTGCTCAAAGGTGATCCAATTCTAGTGGCCTACTGTGATTGAGACTCAGAAGATTCACTTGTGCTAGTATAGGGCTCATCTCGGGATCAAAAAGGTGATCCCAACCGTTAATATTTTTTGGCTATGTTATTGTGCTTTCAAAAAAACACATTGATCGGGTATTGGTAACGATATGATGGAGATAAATATGTCTTGAGTTTTTTCCTTAAATTCTTAAATTTTTAATGACCAACGTATTTTGTTAATGTCTTTCCCAATGTCAGATCCCCGCAATTGTTTAATTGTAACGGCGTAAAACTTGATGAACTAAACAAAATGAACGGATTAGATATTTTTTGGGCCTGGGCTGAGCCCATTTTTGGAACACAACAAGACTTGCCATGCCTGTGTTTGGGGGCAACTTGGCATACAATATAGTATCAAAATTGTGTAACAAAATGCAGTTTTCGAACAATGAATAAAATAAGTTTTCTTCGAAAGCGACGTCTTTGTACGACATAGAATTATTACATCAAAATTCTGTTTCGAACAATGAATTTTGGATCCAAAATCGTTCGTTGTTTCGTTAATTGGGCCATTGTTGCCAGGGTTTGGTCTTTCTGGGCTTGTTTGGGTTTTGGGCTGTTGGGTTGGTCTGGGCGTATTCCATGGTTATGGCTTGTTGGGCTGTTTTGGGCTGTTTGGGTGGTTGTGTTGTTTCTGCCTCGCTAAGGAGTGGGTCTTGGGTGGTACTTTTGTGTTGGTGTGCCTTAACTCCTTTTTATTTTTGTACTTTGTGTTCAAGGTTGCTAGTGTCCCTTATGATGCCGTTGTGTTTAGGACCCTTAATTTTTGTAATTCGTTTTTAAAGGTTATTAATGTCTTTTTCGTGAATTAAAAAACTGGGGGAAAAAAATCGTAATACAAAAAGTGCAGTCTAAAATCACATATCTCTCTCTTTGTGGATGCTTTCTATTGACCACGTGCATATGCACGACACAGTCTCTGTTTGTTAAAACAGATTAGAAAATCACATAAAAATCCAACTGAGCCATTCGTCTCCCCTTTGTTGATTTTTCAACGTAAATGGAAACTAAAACAAAAAACTTTCAAACTTCCCCTCACGGTTCCCTTCACGTTCAAACTTTTTCTCGTAATAAAATTTTTCACCTACGGATGGTTCCGGATTTTAAAAGCCATAATCCGACGAGGCCCGATGAATTCCTATCATTAGAAATAAATAAAAAGTTTTGTGTGTTTTCCGCGCATGACACATGAAGTGCGTACCACATTATGTGTTTGGTTCTAGGCAGAGACAGAACTACTATGGTGCAATAGGGGGCCAAGGCCTCCCCCATTACAAATTTCCAAGAAGTACCTAGCCATTTTTTTATTTTAGTATTGTATCTATATAAGGTCGGCCTCCCCCAATAAAGAAAATGGAGCTAAAATATAGGGACATATAACCCATGGGAGATGTTTATACTGCTTTGCTCTGATTCTTAAGGTTCTATATCGGCGTTTTCTCTTGAAATTTAGGTTTGTACCTTTAATTTTTTGTTTTAATTTATCTTCTATGTGCCGATCAAACAAGAGACCTAGACTCTGTGTTTTGTTACAGGCATTAGTTGGACAATTCAAAGTATAGATTATTGAACCTTCAAATTTTAAAATCTCGTTGTTCATGTGGCCCTCTCTTGTATAAAATTTTAATTCCGTCCCTGGTTATAGGAAAAGTCCCAAAGAAAAATTGCTGACAAAATATTGGAGTAATTAATACCTGATAGAACCACAACATCAGTGAGATTGAGGCCAACAGCAACAAATTTGGCAATGATAGCATCAAGAGACTCAAAGGGAGAAGGAAGGCTAGTATTTGCTCCTGCCTGGTTTGCTACTACTCCATCCCTTCTTCCTAGTAATACTTTCCATGACTTTCCTCCACTCTGCAACACATTTTGATAAAGTACTTAAGTATATATCCGGCCTTATGAATTGACTAATTAGGACCACTCCTACCGTTTAGTTGTAGACATCCCAATTAAAGTCGTACGAAGTCTCATGTAGAATGATCCGGCCAATATAGAAATTGATAACAAAAGCAAATAAGATCTAGAATCTCAGCCTAAAAGGTTCCTGAAGCCCAGGATTGTACTTTGTATTATCGTCACAACCCCTCTTCCAATTGGAAAGATACACTCCCTTTGTCCCTTTTTTAGTATCGACATTTCCATTTTGGATTGTCTCTTACTCCCTCCGTCCCTTTTTAAATGATCCATATGAAAAAACGTGCAATTTCACACTCCTAAAGAACATATTTCTCTACATAATTTTTTCATTTTTTTTATACCAAATTAAAGTGCTCATTGAGTACTTTAATTTGGTGCCAAAAAAAATTAAGAATATTATACGGAGGTGCCTTTTTTAACGTTCATAAAAATACACGTTTCCCAAGCGGATCATTTAAAAAGGGACGGAGGGAGTAATAAGTATGCGTTTTGAAAAATTAATGGGTATAAGTTTATACAATTGTCATTTTGCCCTTTTAAAGAGTTGAATGATAAAGCGATAAAAAACAGATCGCGCCAAAGCTTTTTTTTTTTTTTTGGTGCAACGGAAACTTACCAAAGCTTCAATCATACAATATAGCAGAAGAAACCCCAAAACAGCAGCATGATTTTCAATTTGTTAATAGAGTTCAACTCACTATATGTACTAGGCTTGTCAACGGGTCGGATTCGATCCGGATCCGATCCGGAAAATACGGATATAAACCCGGTTTTTCAGATCCGATAACCCGATAATCAGGAACCGAAATCCAAATAAGATTCGGATCGGACCCAGATTGGATCCTATTAAAATCCAAATCCGACTCACGATAAATAAAAAATAAAAAATAAAAAACAGATTGGACCCGGATTCTCGGATCAGGTATCCGTTAATTCAGATCCTGATCCGATTTAACGTTGTCGGATTTGTCAATATCGGATCCGGATCTGAGCTTACCGGATTCAATCCGGTCCATTGACAGACCTAAGATTCTATGCTACATAATACAGTACTAATAAGAAATTTTGCTCACTCACTTGTCAGTGAGTAATTAAAATAATTATGTGTGTACTTACTAAGAGCACTGAATCTCGAGCAGCTATAGTAAGAATATCAGCACACGATACAACACCACTGCATGCACTCTCCACTGCAGTTTTTATCGCGTCCACGACTTCAAATCCTCTTGCCGAGTTCAAGTTAGGCACAGCAAATTTTTCGCCATCGTCGCCGTCCAATAGTACCGATCCATCACAACCCTAGCAAAAAACAAGATCGGACAAAAAAAAAAAAACAAAAGAAAAAGCGCGAGATGATGAAATTAATCATGTTTGGCTTACAATACGTTGAAAGTAAAATAAATAAAGTTTATGCACTACGGTATGATAAAAGCTCTCGGGGAATTGCAGAAGTAAATTGAAATGATTTACTATGGCCCGGTTTCCCACTTGATAGCTTATATCGTGAATCATACATTTTATATGAATATTTTTGGTTTGTATGATATTGCCTTGTGAAAAACTCCTTTTGCAAATAATTTCATGCTATGCAACCACTGTGTCTATGGGTACACCACACTGGTGTACCCCTAAGTGCACACCAGCCCATTTTAGCTGTCGAAAAGTAGTATTTTGGACGTTTTGAGTTTTTTATAAACTATTCGCACAAAGAGTTTGTTTAAAATCTAGAACACTAAAAATGCTTTTGGATAATTAAGATAGGCTGGTATACACTTAAGGTACACCGATGTGATGTACGCATATCGATCATTTTTGCTATGCAGCTTTTAGCAGGTCAACCTCGACAATTAAAGGGCTTTTTACCAGCCCGTCCACTCTGTGGGCCCCTATCCTCTCCAACTCAAACCCCGCCTAAAAAAGAAAAATGTTTGTATGACGAGCGGGCACCACGTGGTGCCCGTGCGGGCACATCCGGTCGTCCAAAAGTATTTTGGACAGCCCAGATCTATTCCACTCTCTCTCCTCTCTCTCTCTTTCTCCTTTTCTCTCTCTCTTAATCCGAGCCGTCCAAAAATATTTTGGACGGTAAAGATTTGCGCTCGAACACCATGTAGGATGGTGCCCGCTCGACACTGAAAAATTCCTGCCTAAAAAATGCACCAAAAAGATTGGGCCCACTTTATAGTGATTGGAATGCAAATTAAGGTTGGTGATAACTGAGATTGTATTTCGATAATCTGATATAAAAGGGTGTTTTGGTCATTTTGATATGCATGAATATTCTGTCATTCGTCTAGGATGTGAGTTTTCTTTTTTTCTTTTTTTGAAAAATGGGTATTTTAGTCATTTTATCATATTAGTGATTTTCCATGTCTACCAAAACATAAGGAAACGTATTCCACAAAATATTTTCATTTTACAACCAAACACGAGCTGAAAACTTTTAATTTTCTAGGGAAAAAAAAATTTCGTGGAAAAAATTTTCTGCCAAAAACAAACGGAGCCAAAGTAATTGTCTAGTGAAAAACTATAATAAACAGAAAAATATATACAAAATGATGTGGTTGAGTTGTGAGTTTAACGGTGAGAGTCAAAACATCATCGTCCTCGTTAAGCGTCTGTCTCATATTGCAACAAACTGTTTTTTGCTATATAATTTCGTTGTTCGCATAAATAAGTGACACAAAACTACGGGCCGATAGGCAAAAAACAACACCACATGAAATGAAGATTTTCAAACTCACATTTACGAAACAATCATGGAAGTGAAGCCGAAGCAAAGAAGCAGCCATTCGCATTTCGGTCTTGATAGCATTCTGAACCTCTTTTCGCACGATTTTGAGAAGGTTCGGACACGTTGCTGAATAGAAATCAGAACTCAGATCTTGAGCCCTCACTCCCATATTAATCGATAGCAAAAGCAGAGCCATAAAAAATGGCAAATGAGTATTATAGCCAGTTATGAAACTACTTGATCTCCTCATGGTTATTCAAGCGAAGTGGTAAGAGGGCTAAAGCAAGACAGTGGTGGGATAAATTATGTAGTGGCTCATCAATTTATAGTGATCAGATGGTGGCCTAACTATAGAATTCAAAATTATATCTGGATTATATTTTAAAAGATTAGTATAGCACATGCTCTAGAATGTGGTCTGCTTCCGGCCGCCATTGATTAAACGGTATTTTCAGAATTTACATTTTTTTTTCTACTATTGAAGACAATTCGTTTCTCCTAATTAAATGGACTAAAATGATGTTAGAAACGAGTTGTCTTTTGTCATTACGGTGCATATATACAAGAAATTTAGTGGAAACTCATCCTAACTAATAGATCATTTATCTTGTATTAACATGAATATGGGTATCAATTAATAAAAAAACAACAATAATATTCATGTAATCCCCAAATCGATGGAGGTTCGGGCGGGGTTCTCCATCCCTTTTTAAGAGTCCAACTCCGTAACTCTAACTTTTTAGGGAAACATCATGATTTTAAACATCCCAATTTTCCATAATTACCCTTTATAGTATATTTTTACCCACAAACTTTTTAAAATGAAATCTACTCAAAGATCAAAATGGAAAATAAATGAACAGAATAGTGAATTGTAAAAAATGGACGAATGGAGTAGTTAACAAAGTATACCACTGGAATAGCAGCCCTCCATACTATAATGGCTGATTTTGTCAGTTAATTACTATGGTATTCTCTTCAATTACTCACTTAGAAGCACATTTAATTCCATTCCTATATATTATGGCTTCTTTTTTAATCACTTTTTAGCCATGTCTAAACTTCATTTTTCCTGGAATAAGTTCATTGTATTTTCTTTTTATACCACAATTAAATTTTTTGGTAGTATATACATCTTCAGAGATTGAACGAATTGATCAATCCCTTATCATTATTATCCGAATTAGTTGATTTTTTTTCATGAGCTCTTCAAAGCATGTTTTAAAAAATTTGAACAGCTAATTAATTTGATCGTTTGTGTGGGATCCCAAAATGAGTCCCACACAATTCAATATATATTTGGTGTACACCAGATGGTGTGCCCATAGATTTTGTATCTAGAGTATTACCGGCGTGTACTCGGACCCAGCATATAATAATTTTTTTTTAGGTGCTCCAGTGCTTGTATTAGTTTGCGTGTTTATAGTGTGCCGATGTGCTAGAAGGTGTGCCAAGTTTGGCCCTGTAGTTACCAAACATTGTGTTGGTCCCGTCTCCATAAATTCAAACTCCAAGCCTAAAAAGTAAACTAATTGGAACTTGTTGTAAAGAGTTTTTAGAATTCATTGTAATAAAAACTAAAAAGATTTTTTTTAATTATAGAAAGAGAATTTTATACCGCTCATCATCAATTTACACAACTAGGATACCACACACCTAAAAAGCACCCTAAAGATAAGCCCTCATAGTCAAAGATAAATCCCATAAGTCCAAGATCCTACCCTCCGCAGTCGACATAACTCTATACCGCTCATCATCAATTTACTCCATTTCAGCAATTCTACGAATAACTACTCCCTCCGTCCCAAATTAATATTCCATGTCACTATTCTAACTTGATAAAAAAAAAGGTTTATCTCTTGTAATATATAAGACTTTGTATATGCAATATGGATCTTATTTGATAAATTTTAATGAGTTTTATTAAACAAAATATTCCAAATCTTAAAAAATGTTATAAATTGAAAAATATAGACCATTGAAAAGAGAATCCGAAAAGTGAAAATAAACTATTACATTGGAATGGATGGAGTATTAAGCTAACATACTCTTAACTAAACCCGTCGGAGTACTCTTAACTATTAAATTGAAACATACTCTTAACACACTTATGGAACCCACTTTTGTTATAATGCACACATTAGCAAACTTTTTAGTATACAAATGTAGAGAGGCACATGAATTGGAGATCCTCCGAGGACATTAGGGGTGTTTTGGCTAAATAATTGAGTCAAATTATTATTTTTTCTTTGTTAAAAAAATTCACAGTTATTAGGTTTTCATCAATTTTTGAAGGATTAGTGGTTCGTCTTGATTAAAGGAATCTAATAATTAAAAATTATGTTCAAATTTTAAAAAAAAGTTTCCTAACGACAAAAATAATTCAAAACAGACTGACTTTTTCGATAATTTTTGTCGTTATTTACAAATATTAAATTATTAACTTTTAAAAAACCAACAAAAAACTAAAAAATGCAAAAAAAAAAAAAAAAAATTGATCGAAGGGTAAAATAATAATCTAGCTTACTTATTTAGCCAAATTAAACACCCCAGTGTTTTAACACGGCTCAAATATGTACTGGTGGTGTGTGATGTCATCATGGAACACTAGTAGTGGAATTTTTAGGTAATGCTACTTGATTATTTTGAGATCATGAGTTCATGTTAATATACAACCTTATATACTTGCAACTTATAAGGTTGCCCTGTTTGTAATAAAAAGACAAAAATGAGAATGAATATTGAATAACCAGAATGGAAAGCTCCTCCGTTCTCGCCTCTCTTTTAAAATTTTAGCCTCTAAACTCAAAAATTGCAAATCCATTTTGTGAGAATAAGTCTTTTAGGGGTTGGATGCTAAACACTCCAAAGGGAAAATGGAGAATCCAAAAGTAAAAAATGAGTTGCCAAAGACCCCGTAAGTACAAGTGGAATTTTTAGGTACTAGATTATTTTGTGATCATGAATTAGTGGCTTAATAGTAATAAAAAAAATTAGTGGCTTAATAGCTATCAGATTACATAAAAAAGTGCAGGCAAACCATACACGCACACATATTTATGCAAGTAAGTTCATGAACAGAGCGTTAGTGCTTGGTAGTGCTGAACCATTTTCTGAGCTTTCTGGATTCCACTACGGCAATAATTAACATGAGTTTAGTTCGTTTAACGCATGTATATATCTATATCTAACATGAATATAATATATGTTTTCTTTAAAACCGGATGTGCAAGTCAGTTTTCACGTATCTCGACTAATTCCGAATCTTCAAGATATTGAAGTTAACGACCAAGCAAATCCTCTAGTGTTCCCAAGTGAAAGTTCATGTGAATGGAAGAGTGACTTGTTGTTTTATCATTTATGATACCTATTGCCAAACCCCCTGAAATTATATATATATTACTCTATACATTCATGGTATCTGAGCAGGGCTCTTGCGTCATCTTCGATAAAACAGTACTATGATTTTGATGAATCCCAAAAAATGATGTGTCAACCATTCAGCCCCAGATTTTTATATCGCAGCTTATATCCGGTTAAGTGTCGAGGTTTTGGATATCTCCAATCATGACTGTATGTCGACACTATGTTATATTGGCTAATAAATGTAAGTATTACAGTTATTTGGACAAGCATTATGACATTGTCGTTTAAGAATTTGATTTCATTTTTTGGAAAAAGACCCACCAAGATGGATTTTAATTGCAAAAATATGATCACCCCATTATTTCTGATACATGAAAGTATTACAGTTATTGATAAAGAAGACAAAGGAAATAACTTGACATGACGGAAGAAATTCAGCCACTAATCCTGTGCAAATTGGTGAAGTACAGCGATACATATAGTGCTCAATCCTCAGTAGATTTCCAGCCATAAATCATACAGAATCGAATATTAGCACATGGCTTACTTCTCTCCTAATTTTATTCTTTCCTTGTATTGATTTGTACATATTGTATCTTTCTTGTTTTCCAAATTCTCTATATAAGTTAAATGCTAGACAGATTGTTTTTGCATTGTGAGCAAGTGTTTCTACAGATTCAATTTGTCTTTATGGTATCAGAGCAATAGGACACCCCCATCTTTAAAAAAATTTCTTGTTTCCTACTATCTTCTTCTTCCTTATTTACTTTCTACCATTTCTTATCCTTTGTAATCCTCATCTTACGTATGGCTACAGGTTCTTCAACTGTTGCACGTTACCCTTATGCTTGTCACATTAACGTAGCAAATTTTGTCTCAATTCGCTTAACCGAAACCAATTACTTGCTCTAGAAATCTGCAGAGGATTGAGCACCATATGTATCTCTGTAGTTTACCAATATGCATAGGATTAGTGGCTGAATTTCATCCCTTATATCAAATTATTTCCTTTCGTCTTCTTTATCAGTTATTTCGACAAGCATTATGACAATGTTGTTTAAGAATTTGATTTCATTTTTTGGGGAAAAAAACCAACCAAGAAGGATTTTAATTTCAAAATTATGATCACCCTATTATTTCTGGTAGAGAATTTAAACATAATTTCGTAGAATGTGAAAAATCCTAGATCGCCTAGGTTTATAGATTTGCTATGTTTTAATGTTTTAAAAATCAGCTCACCAATCAAAAAATTAATCAATCACACAAACGAAAATAGATAATCGAAGAACACCAACATATATACCTGAAAAATCCTAAATGAGTAAAAAACCACGGGAATGAATCAAAAACACTATACTCAATGTGTAGTTACAAGCAATCTTACCTACGATTAGAATCCTCACAATCGAGCCTAAGATCTACTTGCCGAATCCATGTTCACCACACCCAGTGCTTTGACTGTCACTGCCTTGAATCCACAAGCCTTCCGTTTGCCTCCCGGAATCCACCGAAGGACTTGTATTGCCTAGGAATCCCTCTTAGGGCTTTTCTCAAACTTCTTGTTGTTGATGAAATCACTCTTGAAACCTCTTGGAGATGTATTACCACTCAGTGATACGTATATTGTATCTGTACTCCAAGATACAAAGCATAGAAACCTCTCGAAGATAAATCTTTAGCACAATAAGTCCATAGACCTTCAACAGTCTTCGAGAAACACAAACCCTTACCGCTGAAAATGATGAGAGATGGAAATATGGATGCTAGGATTCTTTTCACCACAGCTCTACTGATTTTCGACCTGATAGCTTCATATTTATAGGCCCCCACAACTTGAGCAAAAACTGCTGCTTTTAAAATCTGTCATGTAATGAAGTCCCATTCTGGCAGGAGCGTTTTCTTGACTAACAACTAACGCACTTGAGTGGAAAGTAAAAAAAATACATGTACGAGATTCCTTTCCAAACCCTAAACACAGACACTCTAAAAAATAAATAAACATCGAATAAAAAAAAGCATACAACTCGATAAAGGGGAATGCATATAAATATGTGTTTTGGCCATGAATGTGCCAACCAAAAAAGGAGCTCGGCCTTTGGAGCTTACAATCTCCCCCTTTGGCACTTCCATCAGAAAGCACACTCAATAAAGCACCTAACCCCTAACTAAACAGTTGTGACAAAGAACCTGCGAACCATATCAAGAAAACAACTCACAAACTGTTAGCGTTAGAATAATTCTTTCTCCCCCTTTTTGTCATAGAAGGACAAAGGGTCACTGCCAAGTACCATGAAGAAAAAGAAATTAGTTTAAACAACCAATCAAGATCATAGTCTAGTTGAAAACTAGAGACAAAAGGGAAAACTAGAAGTAATTTAACTAAGTCAATTAAATCACAATAGCCAACTAGCAAAAATAATCAAAGCCTCCATTAATAAACATAGATTTCGTTCAAGATGCATTCCGAAATAGCAACAAAGGTAGAATTAAGGAATCAAATAATAAATATCGGAATAGAGAAATTTCGTTGCCTATCAGAGAATTATTAAGTAGGAAAAATATTTGACCTTTGTCAATCCCTAAACAAATAACCTTAAGAATGAAGGAGGGACCTTTATAGTATAGTAAAAAAAAAAATTGGGAAAGGGGTATCGATTATGTATAGGAATAAGATTGACCATCCTTGGTTATTATATATATATTTTTTTAAATGGTTCCGATTGAGGCATAAAGTTTTATTAAAATTTGGTATTGTTGAAGCAATATCCAAAACCATACCCACAAAATGAAAAGACAGTTAAGAGCAGTAATAGATAAACACACAAAAAACAATACATGCACACATGCTATGAACCTATCACATTGATATGAGAATAATGGATATAGCGTAGGTCAAGACATTGTGACAAAAGTGTGTGTGAGTCACGACGAAGATTATTAAGCTCAACCAAAACTCACAAACACTTGGTTTCTCATGAACACATGAGAGGTCTAAAAACTCCCCCTCAAGAAGTCAAACCAAGCATTTTTGGACCGTCAATCTTCCACAAAAATTCACTACCAAATTCACACTCCCCCTTAATATATTCCACCTCCTCTATTCTTTTATTTTGATTTTTTATTGATAAGGAATTCTCTTTTACCCTACTTGTCGTTTGACGCGACCGTTTAGACTGGATAGAGCCGAATGTAACATGTTACTAAGCAAGTGGTCCAATGTGAATGTCTTCACAAGGTCTATTCACCTTTTTTACACAACCGTCCGAACTAGTAAGATGAATAGAGCCGGTTACTTCAGTGAAAGGCCGGATAGACATTAAATCTCTCCCACATAATATATTTTTCCACTGAACTCCCTTGATAATATCATAAATGCTAAACGGTCAATCTCAGGGGGGGGAAATAAAGACCTACTCCAGTTTTATGAGAAATGACAATTAGTGATACGGGGGCACATTATCTTTGTCGTGAGTAAGTGTGAGACACAATGGCAAGACCATGCTACAACCAATATCACAGCACCCCACATGGATAGGTAAATATAATGAATGCAAGCATAGCTGTTGTGCCTTTATGTAAAACCACCATCAACAACCAATTCAATCACAAATATGCTCTAGGAGATGTCGAAAAGGAACTTGTTATCAAGGTAGACAAAGTATTTTTTTTTCAATATCTCATGAAAAACTTCAAATAGAAATATAAGGCAACATAGTGAACACAAAATTGATTGAAATATTTGTTATTACTTTTTTATGATTAATGAGAAAAGGCTGACAAACTAAACAATGAAAAATATAAATCAACACAAACCATAGCTCTAGGTAAAAAACAAGGAATGTAAACCAACCTAGACTATGGGTATGAAACAGAGCCTTAAAAGGCGAGGTTAACTCCAGATGATCCATTGTCATCGAGAGGATTAGTAGGCGAATTTTCATGCTACCAAGTTTGACTTTCTTACCCAAACAAGTCTACTACTCTTGACCCCATTAATCTTTCTAACGATATTAGGCATGTGTTTATAAATCACATCATTCTCCTTAGGTTGTGTCACTTTCTGTATTGGACTTTTGATTTTACTCCTATTGTTATCAACATAATATCGGGGTGGAGCAATAGTATACCCATGGAGTTTAAAACATTTTGGTCTAATATGTCCCTTCACCCTGCAAAAATGACATGTAGGAATAAATTTGTCAAGACCATGTGGACTTGCTACGTGTGTGCAAGAGGTATGCGCCGTATGCAACTTCTTACAATGAGGTCTAATGTGACCTTTAATACCACAATAGTGACAAACAGGCTTAAACTTAAAAGAATTTACCTCACCGCGCTTGGTGGTGGTATTTTTAATCGATGCACATTGTTTCTTTGGCTTAAGATATGATTGGGCTTCATGCGAGCATCTTTGACACCGGCCTCTTTCATTGGTGACTTGGCTTTATAGTCCACGAAAGGAGTGTGAGCACTACTTCTCGGCTTAATATGCATAATTTTTCCTCTTGCCTTTGACAACAAAGCTTTTTCTATACAACCAAGTCCTTCTTTGTTTAAAGGAACCTTTTGAGATGCCAAAACTTCCTCTAAAGCTTGTGAACCTGCATTCAATTTCTTCAAAGTAGCATTGGCCATGTCAAGTTCAACTTGCAAATTTGCTACTTTAGATTCAAGAAGTTTGTTAGTCTCAAAAAGGCTATGCATATCATTTTCAAGACTCATATGTTTGCTTTTAAGCACATCAAGTTCATGCAAGACATCAATTCTCTCTTTCTCGCTATCATAAACTTGGCTATGGAAGCTAAAACAATTTTGGCATCTTTTACATTAATTTTATCTTTATTAACCTTTCTTTTAAAAGAGCATTTAAATTTTTTTGTAAACAAGTCTATAGCCTCGATATCATATTTATCATTAATATCAAAATCATTGGACTCAATCTGTTTAATCGTAAACACAAAAGATTTTTCAGATTTTACTTCCGAATGATCAAAGTTATTTCTATCAAGTAATTTAGTGCAGTTCAAAATCAATTCCATAGCAAAATAAGGATCCGCTTAGAACTCAACGATTCCCCAAAAAGCGACCCGCTCTGATACCAAATGAAAAATCCTAGATCGCCTAGGTTTATAGATCTGCTATGTTTTAATGTTTTAAAAATCAGCTCACCAATAAAAAAATTAATCAATCACACAAACAAAAATAGATAATCGAAGAACACCAAGATATACATGGAAAACCCTAAATGAGTAAAAAACCATGGGAAGGAATAAAAAACACTATACTCAATGTGTAGTTACAAGCAATCTTACCTACAATTAGAATCCTCACAATCGAGCCTAAGATCTACTTGCCGAATCCACGTTCACCACACCCAGTGCTTTGACTGCCGCTGCCTTGAATCCACAAGCCTTCCGTTTGCCTCCCGGAATCCACCGAAGGACTTGTATTGCCTAGGAATCCTCCTTAGGGCTTTTCTCAAACTTCTTGTTGTTGATGAAATCACTCTTGAAACCTCTTGGACATGTATTACCACTCAGTGATACGTATATTGTATCTGTACTCCAAGATACAAAGCATAGAAACCTCTCGAAGATAAATCTTTAGCACAATAAGTCCATAGACCTTCAACAGTCTCCGAGATACACAAACCCTAGCCGCTGAAAGTGATGAGAGATGGAAATATGGATGCTAGGGTTCTTTTCACCACAGCTCTATTGATTTTCGACCTAATAGCTTCATATTTATAGGCCCCACAACTTGATGGCAATGCTGTAAATAATTCGCCAGTTTTGCTCGAGCAAAAACTACTGCTTTTAAAATCTGTCATGTAATGAAGTTCCATTTTGGCAGGAGCGTTTTCTTGACTAACAACTAACGCACTTGAGTGGAAAATAAAAAGATACATGTATGAGATTCCTTTCCAAACCCTAAAACAGACGCTCTAAAAAATAAAATAAACATCGAATAAAAAAAAAACATACAACTCGATAAAGGGGAATACATATAAATATGTGTTTTGGTCATGAATGTGCCAACCAAAAAAGGAGCTCGGCTTTTGGAGTTTACAGAATGCAGAATTCTTAGGACACCATAAAGGTTATAATAAGAAACATATAATAGAGACTTTCTCTCTCTAACCCCTTCCCCTCCCTTTTGTTTTTTTGCGGCGCCTCCCCTTCTCCCTCAGGCTTCTCCTCTTCTCCTCTCTTCCTCCCTTCCCCTACCTCTCTCCCTCCTCCGCCTCCCTCATTCCCATTTTTCCCTCATCCGCAAATTCGATTTCCGGCCAGGGCAGCACTGCTGGGTGCGGCTCTTTTCTGCCTAACGGTTCGTCGGTCCGTGGCCAATGGTGGTTTTGCGTTTTGTTGGTAGATCTTGGTGGTGGGGTTCGGTGGTGTGTGTTTTGATGGTGGCGGCTTCTCTTGGGTGTTGGAATACCGTCGACGGCGGCTCGTCTCTTGGGCCATGGTTGCAGCTTCCTCTCCTCTTGCACTAACCTTGGTTTTTGGATTAGTGTGACCGCCTTTGGTGGTACGTCAATGGTGGTTCCGGTTGCTCGAGGATGACAATGGTGGCTGATGGCTTAGTGATAGGTTTTTTTGTTTGGGCTTTCGGGTCTTATTTGGGTTGTATTGTTTTATTTGGATTGCCCTTTGGGCTAGACCATGGGCGTATGTGCTTATTGTTGTATCTAGTTTGGCTCTTATTGGGCCTAGGCCTTTAGGTGTTTGGACTTCAACCCTTTGGGTGTATTCTGGGTGCTTCTTGCTAAGCTAAAGTTTGAATCTCGGATGGACATAGGATTGTTCTTAACTTCGCTTAGGATACGATGTCATCATTCCTTGCCTCTTTAGTCTTTGTAATATTTCAAAAATTAATAAAAAAATTTGCAAGAAATATATAATATAATATGCATGCACGAAGGGTGTCAACTGTCGAGCGTGGCCATTCATGGCTTTGGTTATGATATTGTCAACCTCTTTTGGAGCTTTGCACATGAGAGTGGGTCCAAAGCCCATTGTTGTTGCTGTAAAGTGTAAACTTATTTAACTCATTATAATATGTGTTTGTTTTGAAAATAAAAGAGGGTGGCCATGGCGGAAAATTCAATTCGCACCCCCTCTTTTTTCAGCTTACCCTCCAAATAAGTTTATTAAATACTCCCAAATTGACCCTAGTTTTCTCGGTACCCACGTCACACTCAAACTCAACCGACAAACCTTCGATAAAGTGGAATGTGATAGTACCAAATTTACATTTCCATCTTATTCTTTTTTTTTAGCAAAATGATAAGATTATTGTACTCCCAACAACATTTACAATAAGTATCACTATTACGCACCAAACTATTTCATATACTAATTTATTTGACACCTTCTATTTACAACTTCTTCTCTCTTTGTTTTTCTTCATCTCGACCTCTTCATTCTGCTAGACTTGTAGTGGATCTCGTATCTCGATAACTTGACAAAAGAAAATATTCTTCTAGTGTGTAATCATAAAACTTATAAGGAATCTCAATTTTACCTCCCTTACACAAAAAATAAGCTATTTCTACACCGTTAATATAATCATACAGTCATATTCTATTAAGTGTGATGCCCTGTTTTAGAGACCGAGAGAGTGTTTTCGTAAAACCCATCCGGATGGGGCTAGGGACTAAGAGTCGTCCAGATGGAAAGTCTAGAGATGAGGCTCAGGCGAGGAGAATCTGGAAATCCCGTCCTGACAGTGGGCAGAAACAGCGTTGATGCGTGTTTTATAGGGTTTTCTGTTGATGTGTTCGATCCCTTGCAACTATAAAAGGGAATACTAGAGCAGCCCCCCTTGTAATCTTTATTATTATTCATTATAGTGAGACACCGCAGCACCTCGTGGAGTACGATTAAGCAATCAGCTTAAGTAGAAATCTCGTAAAATCTCGGTATCTTGTTTTTTTACTTGTGATTGTCTTTCTGTTCTTGGTTTGTTCTTTGATTGTGTGTGTGTGTGTGTGCTTGTGGGTTTGGGTGCTGGTATCCATAATAACTGGTATCAGTGCTCCAGGTAAAGACGGCAAGGGTTTACACAATGGTTAAAGACAAAGTCAAGATCGAGAAGTTCAATGGAACAAACTACGCGTTCTAGAAGATGCAGATGGAGGATATTCTGTATCAGAAGGATCTGTATCTCCTTATCGATGGCAAGAACCCAGACAATGTAAAGCAAAGCGAGTGGGATATTCTGGATTGCAAAGACCTAGGAATTGTGCCACTATGCCTCGCGCCTTCAGCTACGTTGAATATCGCCAAAGAAAAACCGATAGTAGATTCGTTCAAAGCCATAAAAAAGATGTATGAAAAGCCTTTTGCGGTGAATAAGTACTCCCCGTGTTCCTTTCTAAATATATTGCTTCGTAAATCAAGTTCATTAAAGAAACATTATCATTACATTTTTCACATTAATTTTTATCTTCACTTTACACCCTCATATCAACTTTTATCTCCACTTTCGAAAATTAATCCACTACTTTTACTTATTAACTCTTTACCCATTAACTTTTAAAAAGGAAAAAATAATAATTTTACACACTTTTACTCATTAACTTTCCAAAACACACATTTATTAAAGGACATGCGCCCAAAATAGAATATTGTACTTTATTTAGGGATGAATGGAGTATTTCTTATGAAAAAGTTGTTTAACCTAAAGATGTCTGAATACGTTATTGTTGCTGAACATCTGAATGAATTTAATATATATGGTCACAATTTAGTTATAATCCGTGCGGATTGATTTTGATGATGATTTAGAGCTCTTATCAAGTTTGCCAAAAAGTTGAAATGGACTTATCGTGGCAGTTGGCATTTGGGTCTATAAAACAAAATTGGCGGATGTTACAATGTTGATATTAAGAGAAGAGGCTCAGAGAAGAGCATCGAGCATCGGGGTTGATACATCTATTTTTTCCTGTTGTTATTCTATCAAGTTGGAATGCGAAATAATAGTAACATCAAATACTAGGTGTTTCAATGGGTAAATACTTCGAATTATTCCCTCAGATTGGGTTCAAGTAATAATTCCTTTGTCCATGTTTGTTGGTCCATTTTCGACATTAATTTAATTTGATGATTTTAAATTTTTTGTATAATAGAGCTAATTGAATCAATCAAATAAGATTCATATTATATATTTTTAGAGATTCGTGTTGAAAAATATGTACAATTAGTGTAAAATAGTGAAAGTGGATAAAGAAACGCGGACGGAGATAGCATTTATTTACCCTTGTCGGATGAAAATGTACTTTTAACGCTCATAGCATGTAGTGGGACTTTGATTCTGATTCCGACACGATTGCAGTAGGGAGTCTGCTACGTTTCCATGGGATCCGGGGTGCTAGTGTGAGGTGTGGCACTCATGTTCGCATCAATTTCATTTTGATAATGGACAACTAAAATCTATAAAGTATCGAGATAAAATCAACACCGTTGAAAACATATATGACTAGTCAAATGTCGCACACCAAGGAACACACCAGAATCCCCATTTCTGGCTACACATGGCTATATATGTAATGTAGAGTAGCCTATGCGTTAACGATATGGAGTAAAATTTCTAGAGGCATTACAGAGACTACTATATTTTTCCCGCGCTAAGGTGCCATGTGTCAGATACGGAATGACCCACGTGGCAGACAACTCCCTCCTATGTTTGAGGCTGTCATCGACGGTTCAATTCCGAACACACAAACACTGAAACCCATCTCTCTCTCTCTAGAATGGTGCCGATCGAGCTCTCAAACCTAGGGTTCCAATTGACGCCATCGCCAACAATCCAGCTGCGTAAATCCAGACCTCGTCGTAGCTGTCTCCAATTTCGCAAAGGTTTTGGGCATAACCTAGCTGTCAATCGCAGAGCCGTCTTTGTTCGACCGCCTTCGTGTTCGCTCGTCGACGAACAACAAAAGCAAGGAACAGAAGTGGTTTCGTTGTTTAGCGAGCAGGAAAACTCGCTAATCGAAGCGCTTATTGGCATTCAAGGCCGAGGCCGTTCTGCTTCCCCTCAACAACTCCAGGTACGATCCTCTACTCAATTCAGTCTTCGTTTTGTGTTAATTGTTGTAAATAGTACCCCTCCATTCCAAAATTTTAGTCACATTTTAAGGATCATAATTACTCTTCAAAATAAATGAACTTTTAAAATTACCCATTTTAATTATGCGCTGGTAACTATGACTTATTTCCTTTCCATCAAGCAAGTGCATGAATACATACATTGAATAGAATGGAAAAATGGAAAAGACAGTTAGTGAGAAAGAAAGGCACTTTTTGCTGCTTTCTTCTTGAAAATGCCATATCGACCAACTTATATGATTACAGATTTCCTGAAAAAAGGACAATACCAGCATCGATACTTTCTGACATCCTTTGTTTACAACTTTTTCCACCTCCTCTTCCATGTTACCGAAGCAATTTAGTTGTATTTTCCTTTCTTTTCAGTCAACAAATCCGTGTGCGAAACCAGTCGTTCTTGAAATAGCCCATTAAAGAGTACTCATTTCTTTGACTTGTATAGGCGTGTTCTTTTTACCTACATACGTTTTCTTTCGAATCTAAAGGCCTTGTTTGAAAGTTTGAGAACATCTGATTACTATTGAAAGAATTGCACAGGAGGTCGAACGAGCAGTGCAAACTTTAGAAGGTTCAGAAGGTGTACCTGATCCGGTTTGTGACTCTCTTTCTAACTAAAGTTTTTTTTTCTTACTCTTCTGTTTTTGATATTTTCCTGGTTCAAGATACTGTGGTGCTTTGGTTTTCTGTGTTCAAAACCGAATAGGGTCAGAATTAGACATAAACAATTTCTAATTACTCCTTAATAGTTCTGATAATCTTGAAGCAATGCACATTGATACTAGGATACAAGTGGCATATCTACAGGGCTGGCCACTTATGCTTGGCATCAATGGCATGAGACAACACTTAATGTAGTAATCTTCACAACTTTTGTATTTGAATCCTGTAGCATAATTAGCAGTCATTCAGTGTTTCTATCATTACTTGGGCTGAGAAAACAAAACGGAATCTCTTTGAGTGACTTTTTTTTTAAACGGCTCTTTGAGGGACTGTGTCTTACAAAATTTGCAGACAAACTCTAGTTTGATTGAAGGTCGCTGGCAATTAATGTTCACAACAAGACCTGGGACTGCATCTCCTATTCAGGTTGACTAAATACTGTTGCTTAAGTTATTACAATAACCTGATTTGGAGTTTACGAGCTCGCATCTTCTGAAATACTTGGTAGGTGTAGCAAAGAAAAAAAAAATACATAAAGGAATATATGATAATTTTAAGTACATGCATCATCAACCATAGCCTATAGGATAAACTAGATGAATTTCGATTTCGATTTGTGATATAGCTTTACCTAGTTAAGGAGGAGGACAATTTTTCCCAGTACATGGTTTTTCAATGAATCACTTTTCACGAGGATTTTTTTTAACCATCCACTTTTCACAATGGTTACTACCTGCTTTTCGTTAAATTGTAGAGAACTTTTGTTGGGGTTGACTTCTTCAGTGTATTTCAAGAGGTATACCTACGAACAAATGACCCGCGCGTGTCCAACATTGTAAGATTCTCTGATGCAATAGGTGAGCTGAAAGTGGAGGTATGACTTCAATGTCGTATTTTACCCTTTCCTTATGCTATAATTTATTGAACTCGTCTGCAGCTTTTGAGGTGCCTATCACATCGCATTTGCATTTTAATTATTCATATAGATTGAGCTGATGAGTAGAGTGAAATATATTACATATCTAGTTGGTGCATATCAATAGGAAGTGACTGCATTTCATTGACATGGAAATTAGATGAATACGACATCAATACCCTAGTCTATATAACATAGATATAAGGTGAAAAGCTTTGTCTTGTTTTCTGTCAATTTTTCGCCGATGTTCTGTTGTCTTATTGTCCTTTTTCTTTTTCGAAAAAAGGCCCCAATTCCTTACACCAGCCCCTCAAAGAAACAAAAAAAAAAAAGACAACAAAAAAAATTAAGCAAGGAAATTTTGAAACTGCAATTACTAAGGGAGAAAAGGGAAAAGAAGTTCCACAAACAACATCTATGTATAATTTGTATGGTGATTCTGGCCATAATTGTTATAAGAATGAGGAGCTAGTTTTGGTGGGTTATCCAAACGTATTGATATATTGTTCTTATGTAGATATCTTAATGACAGTTGTCTTTACTTTCTTCACTGTTATTGTATTTGCTATATTCTATTCACTTCTTTTTCCCCTCAGGCTGCAGCATCAATTAAGGACGGAAAACGAATACTTTTTCAGTTTGATAGAGCAGCCTTTTCTTTAAAGTTTCTGCCATTTAAGGTTCCATATCCGGTACCATTTAGGCTTCTTGGAGATGAGGCAAAGGGTTGGTTAGACACTACATATTTGTCCCGTTCTGGAAACCTCCGTATCTCAAGAGGAAATAAGGTAACTAAACAACTTTTTTTTTTTTCTGTATATGTGCGTTTGTGTCACTAGTACTGAGTTGCTCAAACTTCCTTTATGTTTGTGATCTGCCTAGGACTAAGGACTACCAGCAATGTTGTTGTAGTGCAGGGCACCACATTTGTGCTGCAGAAGAATAATGAACCAAGGCAAATATTGCTGGAAGTGATTTCGAAAGATAAAGGAGTGAGAGAAGTAAGATTTCCTTTTAACCTCCAAGGCTATAACACCTGTTAATAAGGTTTCATTTCCATGGCAGTGTCGCTGATATTCTCATCTATTACTTGCAGGCAATTGACGAGTTTATCTCCTTGAATAAGAACATAGCCAAAGGTGAACCTGAACTCCTAGAGGGAGAGTGGAAAATGTTATGGAGCTCACAGGTGCATTTTACATTACTATGTTATTTGATTTCCTTTATTAAAGAAAAATTGAGAATTATATTGATTCCTCAAAACCCATTATGTTATATCCACTCTGTCCCAAAAGGAATGTCCATTTTCATGATTTGGACCTCTCAAAAACTTGTTTACATTTCTTAATTTATATTGTTTTTTATGTGCAATATGGATTTTGTTTTTGATATATCTCACGTAGTTCTATTAGAAAAGGCTTTTAAAGCCGAAGAAAACATTTTTTTTGGGACTGTTTCGTTTATATAGAACCAAACCCAAAAGAGCAAGGGGATAGCCTTGAACACTTACAAGCAAAAGAACAACAGGAGCAACAGATCAAAATAGGCCATAGAACCCAAAAAAAAAGAAAAAAAAAAACCTGCCAACAAACAAAACCGCCTAACTACACATGCTACAAAATTTTAAGCATGCTGAAACACACGCAAAGGAATTTCCCACTTTGAGCAAAAATCCAAATTCTCAACAGACCTGGGCAACTTCCTCCAAGAAGAAACGCAAGCTCTAACTTCATCCCAAATCGCCTTAATGACTGCATTTGAATGCATACCTTTGTGCTGGAAAATACGCATGTTACGTTCCCTCCAAAGGTGATAAACCGTAGCAGCTAAGCAGAGCCTATAGATGTCAGACCACAAAGAGTGATCAAACTTCTTCCGAATGCCCCACTGAATCTCAGTACCAAGAGTACTAGAAAAGTGCCCATAACCACAAAATCCCTTAACAGCCAACCATACCAATCTAGCAAAAGAGCATCGAAAAAATAGATGATCGTGATCCTCCGTACCCCCAAGACACAGAGCACAACCACCATCGATCAGCATCCCCCAAGACATAAGTCTATCTTTAGTAGATAACCTACCCAAGATGGCTACCCAAAGAATGAAAGACCATCTTGTCACCTGCTTCTTATACCAAACCAAAGATGACCAACCCACCACTGGCTTACGAGATCTAATGGCCATCCACGCAGATTTAGCACTATAAATCCCCGAAGGGGATAAGGTCCAAATTACCTTATCCGCCCTATTAGGGTGGGGAATGAGGTCTTCAGTCGTGCCTCTAACAATTTCTTGGATGGCAGCATTACGCACCCTAGGCCATCTCCAATTCCCGTTTATAATGATGGAATCAACCTTAGCATTAAGAGACCTGCCAAGGTTAAAAACCACCCTACTACCAAATTTCTGAAACAACGGGCCTAAAGTGTGCCAGTTGTCCAACCACAAGAAGGTGTCTTGACCATTCCCAATAATACTTTTAATGAAGCTCTGTCCAACCTGTCTAAGACTGAAAATCTTCCTCAAGGTCCATGAAGAATCAAGTGGCAGGTGCATATTCCAGAGGCATTTAGATTTAATCACATAGGAATGAACCCATTTCACCCAGAGGATGTCCTCCTTGTTACACAAAGCCCATAGGTGCCTCAGCATTGAAGCTCTATTCCATTCTTTAAGCCTTTTAAACCCCAGCCCTCCCTCAGACTTGGGGGCACAAACAGCTTGCCAGGATACTTTCACCCCAACAGATTTCAAGTCGACACCATTCCAGAGAAAGGCATTGAAAATTCGTTCAATATCAGCCATCACAGCATGGGGGATAAGAAAAACAGAAGACCAATAAACTTGGATACTAAAAAGAACTGAACTAATCAATTGACATCTACTTCCGTAAGAGAGCAGCTTGTTTGCCCAAGACATGACCCTTTTCAACATTTTATCCTTCAGCACCAAACAATCAGCATATCTCAGCTTTGTTGAAATAAGGGGCACACCCAAATATTTAACAGGAATAGCAGCCTCTGGAATATCCAAAATAGCCCTTAGAGCTTGCTTATCGATAGAAGTCACCCCAGCAAAGAAACTAGCACTCTTACTAAGGTTGGGCTGAGGCCCAGAAAAATGGTGAAACTCCTTTAGAACCCTAACAATAACCCCAAACGAACTCATATTAGCCCCACCCAAAATGAACATGTCATCAGCAAAGGACAGATGGGAAAGGTTAAGAGCGGCACATCTGGGATGGAAAGAGAAGCCCCCTTGACTGATTCTGAGTCTCGAGATGCTAGAAAAAGCTTCCATTACTAAGAGGAAGAGGTAAGGGGAGATAGGATCCCCTTGCCTCAGACCTCTCTTCCCCGGAAAGAAACCTTTAAGCTCACCATTAATGAGGATGGAGAAGCTAGGAGAGGTAATACAAGATTTAACCCACTGGATATACAATTTAGGAAACTCCATGTGCTTCGTCACATCAATGACAAAGGCCCAATCAATACTATCATAAGCTTTCATGATATCTAATTTGAGAGCACATCTAGGAGAGCCTTTGTCACGGTGATAGCCCCTGACAATTTCTTGCATTAGTAAAATATTATCAAAAATTGACCTCCCCTTAATGAATGCAGACTGAGAGGCACTAACAATCTTAGGAATCACAGCCTGAATCCTGTTAGCCAAGAGTTTCGTAATACATTTGTAAAGAGTGTTTCGAAAACATTGTAAATTACAACATGTAGACAATCTTTTGAGACGTCCAAATAGTGACAAAGGACATTCATTTTGTGACGGAGGAAGTATTATGTTTTAGCTAAACTAGAATGTGGCAATGTGACCTGTTGGTGCGGTTTGGGTGACGCAAGCAGGTTTGCAACCCGCTCATTTCTTGTAGTAAACCATATAAATCTCAGCTAGAGGGTGATATGTGCGCTATTATCTGCAGGGCCAATCATAAAAACCGTAGAACCCTTTATCACATTGCTCAGGTAGGAAAATCTCATAAAAAACGTAGAACCCTTTCTCACATTGCTCGGATAGGAAAATCTCTTAAGCTAATAAGTGAGTTCACATCCCATCCTAGTAACAACGAGTTCTAAAGTCACAAGGACCATGGATGGCATGGTTTGAGAAACCAATCCCCTTGATTAAGTAGAACAGATTAAATTTGTATGAAGCCAATTTGAAGTAATCAGATTCGATATGGTGCTTTTTGTTTGGACCTAATTCCGTGAAGGTGTGCCACTATGCATTTAGGTTTTATGCTGTGTTCTAAAAGTCAGCCACCTAGGCCGACTAGTCCCCACCTAGGCGATAGGCGATAGTCCAATGCCTAGATTAGGCAGTTGACTAGTGCCTATTCCCCGCCTAGGCACTGGGTGGCCAACTAGGTGCTAGGTGCTCCTTTTCCGCCTGACTAGTGCCTAGCGATTTTTATAACATTGATTCTACAGCAAGTTAAATGTTTATTTGATTGTTACTTATTGGAATAGAAGAGAATCTTTTGATTGGTTGTCATTGTTACGGCCATTATTGTTCAAGCCCTATGCTACTATCCGGAATTAATGCGAGTCTTTCAAGGACTAAGAGTGGGAATATGGGAAGCCCTTTTGCCTACTGACTGAATGCAGTCACTAAAATGCCAAGAGGAAACTTGTATTTAGATTCATAAGATGTTTTTGGGCAGCCTTTTCTTCTATTGTTCCTTCTAAGATTGGGAAAAATTGCTAAGATGGAAATAACGCACCTTAACATCTTTCAGGTTTCTTGTCTTTTTAATTGAATCTTTTCCTTGTTCCAATTGATGCATTTGTGAATTAATCAAGCCATGTCTTAGTTCCAGTTAAGAGCATGGCATCTGCAGTTTTTTCTCGTTTGACCTGTTACTTTCATGGGACACATTGTTGCACCCATTTCCTAATAGCTTAAGTTGTGGAAAAAAATTTGTAACCTAAGATGATATCAGTTTTTTGTTTCCTGGTGGCTGGTGAGATGCCTTCAAGTATTGTGATCTATGATTGCTTTCCTGATATGTTCTTTTGGTCTTTAATTTTGTTTTTGTTGGTGCTCCCTGGCCACCAATTTTTCTCTCAACATGTGTGATTTGGTGGATACACATTGTTGGGCTCATTTCGTAATAGTTTAAGTGATCATGGTTAGTGGACACCTGACACTCTGACATAGTACTGGAGCTATGGGTCAAGAGTATATTGGATTCAAGTACCAGTATGACTGTATCGAAGCCCAAGACATTTGTGCACCCTATTCAGTTCTGTTTGTCTCTTGATAGGGAAATTCGTATTTGATCTTAGAAGATTTTTTTTTGTCTGATTTTTACTTCCAAAAAGGTATTATTTGAGTTGATTTGGTTGATATTTTTGGATTTATGAAGTAGGAAATACTATTAGATTATCTCTCCTTTGTGTTCTTGTCAGTTGAGGAACCTATTCACGGGACTCTACAGGTATTGTTGGGATTTAATGGATGAATGGATTAGTTTCTTGTAGTGTTGATGTGGACGCCATTATTGTTCCTAGTTACAGATTTATAGGATTCTTAGGTGCAGATTCCGAATCTTCTTCGACTTGACACTCCTGCATCATCTCTCCTCGTGTGAGATGGAATCGCATTTGAGAGGAGGTGTTTGATAGCTTGATATGCAATGTTATGTTAATTTCCTATTAACACAACTGGTGTAGAACCAAAGATGAATAGGGGACAATGAGAGGAAATTTCCGAGAGAGAGGGAGATAGCAGTATTTCGAAATCTTGATGTTGTTCGATGTGTAGGGGTTTTCATAATCAATGACATTGACATATCGCTTCTCCAGTTAGGAGAGTAGGGGAGAAAACAACTAGAGATTATCCAATCAGGAAAGATAATTAAAATACCAAATCAAATTCCTAATTCAGTAGTTCCTAAGCATTATGAGATTATAGGATTCTCCTGATTCGCCTAAAATAAGTGCATCAACCAACTCCTTGATCCCCATCATTACTGTGGTGGGGAAAAGGAAAAGGAGAAGTCCGCCCGCGCAATGCACACACACCATATTCTTCGGTTATAGTGGATAAGAGGAGGCTCTGAGAGAGAAGAGAGAAGACTTGTACTTCATATTCTTTCATTATAGTAGATTGGTGTAGCTTCCGTGGTTTTTCCTCGCGTATATCTGTGTCTCTTTCGTTTCTGTTTCGATTACGCACTATTTTTTGTTTGCTTTACGATTTCTCTGTGACCGTAATTTCCAAGATCTGTAGGGCGTTGTGGATTGAATTCGTTGTTCAAATCCTAACACATTAATGTGGTGGGAAAGGAAAAGGAGAAGTGCTCTCTCTCTCTCTCTCTCTCTCACGAGAGCGCACGCAATTCACACACACCCACTGAGAGTTTGCCAAATCTCTTCGCAATGTGTGTGTCAAAAGACTCAAAAGAGTTACTCCCTCCGTTCCTGATTGATAGTCCATTATTCAATTTTGGGATGTTTCAAAATGATAGTCCTTTTCTAAAAGTGGAACTAAAAATTGAATGATTTTCCAAAAGTATCCCTCATAAGTGAATACAAGTGTTGCAATGTAGGTAGGGTATAGGGGCAATTGATGGAAATGATGTCACCAAATTTGAATTTAGGTGCAATCATTGCATGTCCCCTTAAAAAGTGGAAATTCCCAAAAGGAACTATTAACTAGGAACGGAGGGAGTACAATTTGTATACATGCTTCTCCAGTGTTTATTTGTTTCTTTGCTATAGTTGAATTGTGCCAAATGCTTTGCAGGTTGAGACAGACGGCTGGTTAGAAAATGCTGCAAATGGTCTTATGGGCATGCAGGTTCCATTCCAGAATACTAATCAACTATTGCACCATTCATATGCAGTTTCATAAGCTTCTTTTAATACCAAAGTATCTTTTTCTACTGACATACTCAATCTTCTAATGTTGCTGGTTTAGATTGTCAAGCCGAATGGAAAATTGAAGTTTCTAGTCGACATAGTGCTTGGGTTTAAATTTTCTATGGATGGCACATTTGTGTAAGTTCCCCCGTTACTGCAGTTCCATTTACTTGTCACTAGCTCGGATAGTAGTTGAGAACAAACGCTGGAGTTTATGTATTCAATAATCGTGTTTTGCAATTGTGTAATGTGGTATAGTTAATGATATTGTCCTACCCACAAAACCTTGATACACACCTACAAAGACAAATTGAAA
Source organism: Gaultheria prostrata (assembly GCA_036023075.1). Lineage (NCBI taxonomy): Eukaryota > Viridiplantae > Streptophyta > Magnoliopsida > Ericales > Ericaceae > Gaultheria > Gaultheria prostrata. The sequence continues at coordinate 1,955 of JAXBDA010003034.1, read as the reverse complement.
AAGCAAGAGATTGATACAACCTCACAGAGAGATCAAATTCTATCCCTAGACATTTTTCACATATGGCAGCATTAGCTCTTCTTTAGTAAGGTGATACTGAATGACTTGCTAAATTCTTTGGCACAATCTGACTTGTTTTCTGTCAGGAAATCTGGCTCTACTACATATGATGTTACAATGGATGACGGAGCCATTCTGATTGGCCAATTTGGACTTCCAGTAGAAATGGAAAGCAAGTTCAAGTTGGAGTTGCTGTAAGAATCCTGATTTTGGTCATTTCACTTCCTACTCTAACAGTTGTGGTAATATAATAATTTACACTAACCAAAACCCTTATGTTCCTTTGTTGGCATTTTCAGTTACACCGATGAGAAGATCCGAATTACCAGAGGATACAACAGAATTATATTCGTCCACATTCGCACAGACGGATCTAGGCAAAATTGAATTATCTCACCACCTAAAGAAGGAAACATGTAATGTAGAGTTTTTCGTGTGTATGTGTTGCTTCTGTTCATGCAAAAGAACTGAAATTCAACAGAACTCTGTTCATGCTATATGTGGAAGGTACAATAGAATGAATGAGCTTTTGGAAACTATATAAGAGTTGGGTTCAAAATCAGTACCTTATTTCGTGGACGTGATTTTAGTGTGTCAATAGCCCTTCTCATTTACTTATTCCAATTGGCAAGATATATGAGGACTAAATGAACAGCGTTGACATCTCAAAGTGACCAGGCCAACTTAGCATAATGAAAAACCACTAATTTAATACTATTCTTAACAGCAGAAATAGATGTTCATTCCTATAAATATTTTTCATGATTTTTTTGGGCCGTAAAACGAAAACTTTGTGTGGCATCATTTTGATTAACTTCGAGCGAGGTAACTGATGAGCTTGACTGCCTAATTTCATAAGTTTTTTAGAGTTACATCCTGAACTGTATTCAAACATTTATGACTAACTGGCATTAGTAGAGAAGGAGCGCGAGACCTCATTACCGCTAAAGGGATTGAATTTGCTGTTGTATTTTTTCACATTACAAGGAACTGAAGAAAATAGCATTACATCTACACTAAGGGTGGTTGAGATAAAAACCTAACTGGTGAGTGCAGGTGCAACCTTTCTACCGGTACCCCCAGACCAATCTACTGGCAACTTTTAAGTGCTGCAACTTGCAATGATGCGATACAAATCTAATCGAGAGTACTATAAGAACTCTCAAATTTTATATTTCTTATTGCCCGTCGCAATTTAAGATTTAGATGTTGTGTCTGCAGAAATTGTGCAGGATTAAAAGTGGCGTTAGTGATTTTGAGACCTTGGCTCCTTAATAGAGAACTTCTGAGATGTGATTCGGCTGAAAAGAAAAAAATGATATTGTTGATGTTATAAGTGATCGGGTGAGGAGTCACTCAATGCGTTAACAAACACAGAGAAGTTCGTCAACTATTAGGGTTGGAGTGATTCATTCATAAAGCAACTTGTCTCTGGGTGGTACCAACTGCCATGCACCGATAGTTACTTTCGGATGCCACACAAATTATTCGAATCCTTCAATTTTAAAATATCTTTTCGAGTGACTCTTTAAAAAAAATAGTCTATTCTGCAGTTATATGATTGAGCTAGTTTTTTACAATGGTACTAGGGAAAAGCTAATTTTTCACAGTGGCACACGGGAAAAATATTTTCTAAAATTATTGAACGATTCGGATCTCATAGGATGGAATCATAAGTAGAGTATTCTATCCGTAGTTACTATACAAAAAATATCATTATAATTCCATCCTATGAGATTTGAATACTTATGATTCCATCCTGAAATTCAGATAAACCCCAAAATACCCTTTCTCTCCTAATTTTTCTAATATTTTTCTCCTGATTTTCCTAATATTTCTCTCCTAATTTTCTAACATTTCTCTCTCCTAATCTTTCATAATTTATCTCTCTCTCT
>JAXBDA010003033.1:0-37668 GCA_036023075.1 Gaultheria prostrata | reverse complement strand
CCCCCCCCCGCCAATAAAAAAATAAAAAATACAAAGGGAAAATGGTCACACAAGTCATAAATGTGCATTCACGGTTTCTTCTTATTTTTTAAAGGTACTGACATCTCTGTCCTGAGATTACAATTTTCTCGTTTGTTGTTCATCATCTCAAGCTTAGGAACCTGGCTGATTAGGTTGAAATTGGCAGCAGAATTTTGTAGTTGGTGGTATACCCAGGTGTTTCAAGAAATAGGCATATGTTCATGACTTTCTTTGATTCTTCATTCACAATTTATATGCTGAACCTAAGATGTACGTAGTGCACAAGGTAGTTAAAATGCATCACTCCCATTTTTACATGCTGAAAACGAAAGGGTGGGATCTTTAAATCTTTGTGCGCTAGTCATTCCCGAAGAAGGAATCTTAATTTAAAGCATAACTGTTTTTATCTGTCTACATTTGCAATTTTTATGCAGTCAGCACACTGTTCTTATACACTGTAACATGTTGTAGGCAGTTATCTGTTTGGATGGAGATGGCTGCAAAATCCGAAGTGGATCAGTAACTGTTGATGAAGATTCCAATCTTGATACGTCCATTGCTTGTGACTTGTGTGATACATGGTATTCTTAACCTGTCAAAACATCTTCTCTTTCGCTTTGTTTTATTTGTGGATTCATAGCTACTGATGATGATGCTATATCAACTGAATTAGTTGAATTGATTTTTATTTAGAAAACTATCCACCTGTGTCTCATTCAACTGCAATTGTCACATTATGGAATTCAATAGTTCATAGAGTAGAGAGGTGATGCTGCAAGGGGCTAAGCGAAGCATTTACCAGTACCGTGTTTAGGTATTTCTGTAATTCAGTGGTGTTCTATACAGTTCATGTAGGGAGGGGTTTTGTTTAAACAAGCCTTGGAGAGCTTTTTCACTTTGCTTCCAAAGTATTGGTTGGGAAGCTCATAAATTTCCGACGTACCAAGAAATAAAGATTGGGAAGTTCATAGAGATGAGAAACCCATTAATGCAATATTTAAGCGAGTCATGTTGGCAGTTTCGTAAAGGGGTGTGATGACTGCCAGCCTTGATTTACGACTTGGTGAAAACAATTTTCTGATTTTTCGAAAACCATATCCAGTTATGGTGGAAAAATAAGTCTCCATGGTGTAGACATGATTATGCTTCGATGTTGTCTTTAAGGCTCTGTTTGGTTGGATGCTAAAATTATTAAATATATTACAACTGATATTTTCCATGTAAAACATTTTACATGAGAAAAACAGATTCTTTTATAAGTATTTTTCGGTGTTTGGTTGAATTCCAATTTTATTTAACAAACCATTAGCTTATCTAATTATCCCATTGGAGTACTAAAGTGAAAGTATTTGATGTTTGGAGAAAGTCTAGGAGAGAGGTGAGGGAAATTTTCTGGAGTGCACGTGGGGAGAGAGAGTCTTGCAGCTGAGAGGGAAAGAGAGAGAGTGAGAATCCTATTTTGCGAATGTATTCACTTGATTGAGAATTATTCGTGACCCTTGTCCCTACAGTGGTGGTTGTGGAATGGGAAAACTGATGGGTACACATTGGAAAGTAAGTTATGTTTTTTCCTAGGGTAAATCGTTTTACAGCCAAAGGAGTAAAAGATTTTCCAAAAAATTCATTTTCCGGCATTTTCAACAACCAAACACCATAAATAAAGTAAGATGCTTTTTGTAAAGATATTTTGGGGGAAAAACATTTTACATCCAACCAAACGGAGCCTAAATGTGTTCTTACACTATGTTATGCCATGAGGACCAGTATAGTAAATTTGATTTTTTGTACGAATCTCTTCCAACCAGTCTCTTTTTAGGATCTACCTGTTTTTGGTTCAGCCTTTAAAATTGTGCGATCATTAGGTTTCCCAATCATTGGGGGGAGCTAATTTTAAAGTTCCATATTTCACTGGTTGGAACATAACCAAACCAAACCAAACCAAGCCTTATGTCCCAAATCAATTGGGGTCGGCTATATGAATCCTTTTCCTCCATATTTCACTTGTATGTAAAGGAGCAGGCGCTAAATTTGCCGCGGGTATCGGAAAACTCTAAATGAAGCTCTCTTGACCATTAAGATGGCTTCTATTTATTTCTCTGATGGGGCTCTCTCTTGAGAAGCATTATGCAAGTCTAATAAATGTAGTGTAGTTTGTATTTACTTTGAAATCTGGCATTTATAATCAAAATCATTCCAGCAAGGAACTAACATTACTGATGATGTCGCCTGGGATGTGAAGTCACCTCTTGCTTATGCGTGTTTAAGAGGAGTTCCCATGTCAAGATATGTCCATATTTTTTTACTCTTATGCTCACACATGTGTATACATATAGATGTTTAATTGGTTATACCAAGGTTTTGAATCCCGTACCGGCTTGAGTACCGGTTTTCCCATTGGTACTGTATTTCAGATTTAGGGGTACTACTTGTGTGTGTGTGTGTGTGTTTGTATATATATATATGGGATAAAATGGTATGCTTTTGTAACACACTAACTTATCCTCAATAGTTCAGGGACTTAAAATACAAGAAACTAAGAAACAAGGGGTAAATGTATAACAAATATAGGATAAATGTATAATAAACCTTTAGGGTTCTCGTCATATAAAATACAACTTCAACCGTTTTCAACCTAAGTTTGCTTTCCTCTTCTCTGCGTCAAACTGCCGTACCAGCTGCCGCTGCTGAGCTTCGCACAATAGATCCCTCTCTCTCATGTTATAAGAGCAGGTTTGGCTTCTTCTCTCACTGCCTCCCTCAATCTCTCTCTCCCTTTAAGATTATGATCTGCATTTTCCCTCTAAGATTCCGATCATCTCTTTCACTTTAAGATTCCGATATGCGTTTTCCCTCTAAGATTCCGATCTGCATGCGGAGAAACCCATCACTCTCTCCCCTCTTCTCATCCATGGCGCTTTCACCTCCACTCTCTCTCCTCACTGCCTTTCTCCTACTCCTCCTCCTCTCCACCTCACTAACCTAATCCCAGATCGAAGCCCCTCTACAATCTCCATCGACGATGACTTTGCCATTTTCAACGACCAATGCACCAACCTAACTTCTGAAACCAATCGGAGGTCACTCTGCAAAATCTCGGACGAAATCCACGGTACCAGCATCTCTGCTGGTATTTGCCGGAATGGTCGGTACTGACCAGAAAGTCCCGGTATTGAGACCGGGACAGAATTTGAGGTTCTTGGTACCAGTTTTATGCCAATCTGGTACGTACCGGCCGGTACGGAACGGGATTCAAAACCTTGGTTTATACAACTCTTATGCATGTAATCATATTCTTTTTCCTTTGATTCTCTTCATTATTGTTTTTTTTTTTTTATCAAGCTCTTCATTATTGTTTGTTTTGCATTTGAATGGAAATGTCTTTCAATTTGGGGTCGTTATCTTTCATTAGTCATATGTTTTCTGATTTCAACTTCTGCCATATCTCATTCAAAGTTTTGATGGTGGTCTGCACTAATTGTTTGTTGGCTTAAAATGGAATCAGGTATCATGCTTTTTGTGTGGGATTTGATACTGAAGGGACATGTGAGAATTCATGGCTATGCCCGAGGTAATTTGACAGGTGTTTTTATTTATATTTGTGTCAAATTTAGGCTAGGTTCATTTGCTGGGTGCAATTTTGCATAATTTCTTGGCTTGTACCTTGTAGTGCATTACCTTTTTCACCCAAGAGTTTTCAAGAAAAATGTTTGGACTTTCTTTTTCTGCTCGGACAAATATTTGACTTAGTTTACAACTCGTGTTCCCCTTTCTGGAAAATGGTTTCTTCGTACAGCTTCCACAAGGGAGATTTTACATCTTGTGCTTGTAATTTATGACAGACAATCCAATCATATTGTTGCCAAAGTTCCAAACATCTGATGTATCAGATGGGAAAAGGTCCATGTTTTAGTTTCATCTAGTGAGTAAAATTGACTCACCAAGTGGTGACCGAATTAATTTTTGTTCTTTTACTCCATCCATGTTTCAGGCAGCTAAGATTAGCATTGCAGTTTTTGGTTAGTATAAGCTTCCATCTTGGGCCTCCTTTGCTATCTTGTTTGTCAATGATGTAGGTGTGTAGCGAATGAGAATCCCCGAAAAACAGATGTGATTCCAGTGCTGAGGCCTAGCAACCACATTTGTCTAGAGAATGACAAAAATGATGGTTTCGTTGATGCTGCTTTCTCTAGAAAGGTCTCTGTATCAGTTGCTGATGCTGGCGAGACAGCTGTTGTTGTCTCAATGGTTGATGGAAATGAAATGACAAACGGATCTAGTAAAAAACTGCCATCAACCTTAGAAGTTGACAAAGACATGAAAGTTGAGAGGTTTGAAATACCATCAACTGAAAGGCCTACAACTCGACCATTTTTGAAGTCAGAGGCGTTGGAACTATGCTTATCTCAAGATACAGCCTTCAGCTTGCCATGTAGCTCGTTGGGGCAAAGTGAGTTGAAGATGTCTTCTGCTGATAAAAAGATGAAAGAACCAAGTGGCGTTGACGGTTTTGTTATTTCTCCAAGGAAGAAGTTAAATGCGTGTTACTCTGCTAATGGACCATCTGGATCCCATCTAGATCTTGATCTTGGTTTGTCTATGGGCTTTTCTTTTTCTGGTATGTTTACAGATGCAGCAGTTCTGCCTATTCCTCATTCAGTCACAGACACCCATATATTTCAGTAGTGCAATCATTTTTTATTTTTTTCCATTTGATTTTGTGAAAAATGATGTAGCTGAAGATCAAGCAGCTGGAGACGTGCAGCAGAAAAGTTGTTCAGAAGAGTATTTGTTGCCAGGTATGAATGGAGTGGTTCGTGACATTTATTCCTTTCGTCTAGGGACTTTTGGGCACTCAAATAGTCCAATCAATTGTATTTTCAGTCAGCTAGATATGTAGTTATTTGGTATGTCAATTTAAAAATCCTATGCTTATTGCCTTTATGTGCATATGATTTCAGGTGGCCATTGTGTGCCTGCTATGAAGGATACTGATCTTGAAACTACTGGTGCAAAGAGAAAGAAAAGAGAGTACAGGTCAATATTTGCTCACTTGCCTTTTCCTCTTCACTATCATATGGATTTCGCCAATGAATACACAAAATTATGCTGTACACTGTTTTCACCATCAACCACTATGTCTGGCTTACTTTGCTTCTATTCAGCTGTTGCTTAACACATGTTTTATTCTCATCAACCGAAAAAAAAAAAAAATGCATGCTTTAGGATTGTCCATGAAGCTTTTGCTGACATAGTTATCACAAAAAAGAAAAAAAAAAAGGAAGGAAACAAAAGAATGAAAGGAGAGATAGAGATCAGTTGCTTGGTGCTTCAAAATTCTCAGAGTTTGTAACCTATGTAAATGTAGACTGTCTATGACCTCGTTTTCATACACTATATTGTTGATTAAGGAAATTCTTACCAACTTCCATTCCGTAGTGCTTGTTATTGGCCTTAAAAATGGATGTGAACTTATGGAATTGTTCTTTTTTTTTTCCGCTTATTTTTCTTGTTTCTCTTTCAGTTATGATATTCCTACAGATGCTGAAGACGAGGAAACAAAAGCTGGAGTGCAGACTAAAGCTTCAAGAAAAAAGGTCAGAGCTGAGAGAAACAATCGAGTGATTGATTCAAAAGACCAAGCTGATGAATCTGTTTCAGATAAGTCCCAAAAATGTTTCTCAGTAAAGGAAAATGCGGCTTCTGCTATAATGAGTATAGTTCAAGGAACAGATCGTAGACCTGTCAAGGGCAATGCACAGGATAATCAAACTGCTAAATCATCACTAGAGAGAGAAAATCCAGCTGGTTTGAGGATGAAAAAGATCATGAGAACCGCTGCTGAGGACAAGGAGTCATCCGTATTAGTACAGAAGCTAAGAAAAGAAATTAGAGAAGCTGTCCGTAACAAATCCTCCAAAGAGTTTGGAGAGAACCTTTTTGACCCAAAACTTCTTGATGCATTCAGGGCAGTTGTGGCTGGAACCATGACTGAACCAGCTAAAAAGTCTCCGGCTCTTGTTGTGAAGGATAAGAAGTTACTGTTGCAGAAAGGAAAAGTACGTGAGAATCTAACCAAAAAGATATATGGGATTGGCGGAAGAAGAAAGCGGGCGTGGACCCGCGATTGTGAAATCGAATTTTGGAAACACCGTTGCTTGAAACCTGGCAGGCCTGAAAAAATTGAGACTTTGAAGTCAGTTCTCAATCTCTTGAGAAATGGTTCTTACAGCGCAGAGATTAAACAGGAAAATGAAGTGAAGGCCACGAATCCCATTCTTTCGAGGTTGTATTTAGCGGATACATCTGTTTTCCCACGCAAGAATGATATTAAGCCTCTCTCCGATCTCAATGCTACTGATCCTACAGAAAATAAAGGACACTCTTCGATGGAAAAAGCATCTACTTCATCTCTGGGGCCTCAAAATCCAAAAACTCTGCAATTGAATATGGTTTCACCACAGGTTGCTATTCTGTCGTCCGATGACAAAGGGAATAAGAGTACTGCTGCTACAAACGTTAAAGGAGAATCTTGTTCTAGTAAAGTACATCCTATCAAATGCCCGGAAGGGCCACATGTTTCCTCTTTAAGCGGTTCCAAAGTAAATTCCAAGAAGGTCGTGATGGGTAAATCTAATGATGTGAAGACGGATAAGAGGAAATGGGCCCTAGAGGTTCTTGCAAGAAAAACTGCAGCCACTGGCGGTAGTGCCACAAGCAAAAAACAGGAAGACAACGCGGTGCTTAAAGGAGCTTATCCTCTACTGGTATGTGATGATTTTGTTTTCCTTCTACAATTTCTTACTTGTACCATTTGATTTCTGCAACTTTTACTAGTTCTTTTGTGTATATCGTTTGACAGGCTCAATTACCAATTGATATGAGACCAGTATTGGCTCCCAGTCGCCATAATAAAATCCCAATATCAGTTAGACAGGTAAGTCGTGCCCTTTGTGACTTTGTCCATTTCTTAACAAGACCAGGAAATTGGCTTATCTTGTTGAACACGTACTTTTCTGGTTTCTAGATCCAATCTTTTCTACTAGTTGAAAAAACCCAAAGATGAATTGAACTTGGCACTGTCACTGGAGAGCAAAGCTCTTCAAACTTGCAACACATGGAATGTAACATATACTGCATGTGTGCTATCTTCACATCCCGACTTAACAGCTCTGCCACGTTTTCACCTCCACTCTTCTACCACGTGCTCCAATTTACTACAAATACAGTTCCCAATGTCATCCCAAGCACCACCCCAACCATTGCGTCTATCTCAATCAATTCCAGTAATTTAATTGGAACGCGCTGAATGTAGCAGTATAACAGAAGTCATTTATGTGTTGATATGTGGGGAATGTTGTTAATTGGAATTCATGATCATCCTTATGGACAAAACTGATGTTCCGCCTCCTTACCCAGTGCAATTTTTTCTAGATGGTAGAAGTCGTGGGGTTGTCCTCAAGAACTGATAAATGTTACTATGGCCTGAAATGAATTATTTAATTAGGTTATAAATTGTTGAATGGCATTCGTTGTACAGGCACAGCTTTACCGGCTCATTGAGCACTTTTTGCGTAAAGCAAATCTGCCCATCATTCGCAGAACTGCAGACACGGAGTTTGCTGTTGCTGATGCTGTTAATATCGAGAAGGAAGTTGCTGATAGATCAAGTAGCAAGTTAGTATATGTGAATCTAATGTCCCAGGAGCTATTGCATAGATCGGCCATCATCAAGTCTAGTAAAGCCACAGAATCAGATCCTTCCTCTACTTCAGCAGTTCCTTCTGAAATATCAGAAAAAGCTACCAATGATGTTTCTGACGGTCCAATGGTTGAGGAAGCATTAAAAAATGCAGGTCTTTTGTCTGATTCCCCACCAAATAGTCCGTATCACCCAATGGAAGATGTAGATGACGAAGATGATCTTTCTGGAAGGATTGGAGAAGATTCTGAACCTGGTAACGTATTGGAAATGGATTCCCATACAGACCTTGATATATATGGTGACTTTGAGTATGATTTGGAAGATGAAGACTTCATTGGTGCTAGTGCTATAAAGGCATCTAAGCTAGAACAAGAAGAGTCGAAAATAAAAGTGGTTTTTGCCACTCTCAATTCAAATTCATCAAAGAATGTTGATGGCATTGCAGATCATGAGAGAACAAATGATGTTGAAGTGGCGGTTAGGAATGGTGATTGCATTAATCAAGACCCCTTGACAGATGGCGGAGGGGAAGAGCCTTCCCTTGCAGAATGTGAAGAACTATATGGTCCCGATAAAGAACCATTGACGGAAAGGTTTCTAGATGGTCCATTGATAATGAAGCCCAGTGAAATAATGGCTGATGGTGTCGCTCTGGAGAAAACTGAACACTCCGGGTCAAGCCAAACAGCGAAGGCTAGTGAATTAGAGGGTGAGAGCTGTGCAGAGAATCTAGTTGGTGGAGAAAATGCGCCGAATTGTTCTCAAACAAGTGAAAATGTTCCAAGAAAGGAGAAACTATCAAACACCGGTACAAGCAAGCGATCTTCTGGCATCAATGATATATCACAAAAGGTATCGGATGACTTTGTTTAGGTTTTTCTTCCTGTTTTTAAATATAATTGACTTGTGGTTTAATGTGGTGAGCAAAAACAAAATGTAAATTACCGTATACTCTTCTTTGATGCTGTATTTGGACCAAGGATTTGGGCTTCTTGCCTAGCCAAATACTTGTTCCAAATGCAGCCTTAGGGTTCGCAAGCTGCCATTTCTCTTACCAGTTATGAACTTTTACAGGTGGAAGCTTACATCAAAGAGCACATCAGGCCACTGTGCAAGAGTGGAGTGATCACAGTCGAACAATACAGATGGGCTGTAGGAAAAACAACTGAGAAAGTTATGAAATACCACTCTAAAGAAAAGAATGCAAAATTTCTCATCAAGGAAGGTGAGAAGGTGAAGAAACTTGCACAACAGTATGTTGAGACCGCCCAACAGAAGGAAAGAGCGTAAAATTTAGAGGCAGCTATACTGTTGCTAATATCTCATTTGTTTTTCCGTATTCCAGTGATTCTTATGTTGATGAGTATGAGGATCGAAGCCCCATGTCCTTGTAACCGTGATTCCTAAAGTTAACGTTTACGCGGATGATAGATCCGTAAAATGAGAAACGTAACTGTTGCAAATATCCTGCCTTGTAAATTATGAAGTACTGTAGCATATTACGATGCCATTAATAAGTCTTATGAACCGATTATGTTTCATAAGATGGGACTGACAGAACTCCTTTGTTTTGACTTTTGGCGTAAGTACAATGGTGGAGTCGGAGGTTTAGTATTGCCCTGGATCCTGAAGCTCGACCCACTCGTCTGGAATCCATTGTCGGATTTCTCTCTTGCCATTGGTCTGCAACTCAAAAATTGCAGAAAGCGACCCCCTACAACTTGATCGACCGAACATCTGCTATTTCTTTGGAAGAAACAACTTCTTTGGCTTCATTGACCTCTGCAAATCCTATGATTGCTATAAACTTCAGTACGTAGATGGATTGAAGTCGAAATGCATTCAATTTGCATATAGAAGTACAACGAACATGCAATGCGATTGAAGCAGCATAAAACATGATGGAGCATAAGAGTTGAATGGCAAAAAGATCATAGCTCAAGAAGTAATTACCAAAAAAACACAAACAAATACTTTAAATACCAATAAATATAAGTTTTATTTTTATTTTTTTATTTATTCCCGGTGCTCTTGTTAGCACACCAAAGAAAATGGATAAGTTGGACTATACAATTTGACTCTTAAGAGATTGATTCTCGTGGGGCCGTATAACCGTTCTTAGGAGCGGTGAGGTGATTGCAATGCTAAAAGCGCGCTGCTTTCGACTAGTGACAATACTCAAATACCCTCACGGCCTCGCTTGCTAAACTAAAGCGTGTTAGATGAGTTTTACTCGTCTCACAGTTTGACTTTTATTAATGAAGACTATGATTATTGCTCCGAGGAGCAAATAACATGGCCAAGTTACTTCAGCTGTGGATGGTTTTTACTCTCAATTTCTGTGAAAAAACACCAATTACCTTCGCAAGTTGAAAATCAACTCTGTACTTACTGATTCTATTTTATTTAAAGGAAGAGGTATTTAATGATTTTGGTCATACTTTAGCCCACTTGAAAGGTACATTTTCTGAATTTACCCCAATAAAAATTCACAAATATTTTTGTAAAAAAGTGGTCTAAATTATAATAATAACCTGCTTTTGCTAAAATTTTTTTGAACAAAATGCAACAGGATAATTTCTATTTAATCTACTCAACTAGGCAATCAATGACTAGTGAGAGTCAAGAGGTCTCCTTTCCGCACACAAAAATCCAAACTTTGCGATGTGGAAAGTCAGTCTATGACATAGGCCCGAGAGCTTCATCTATCCTTCGGACAGACCCAACAGCATGAAACAACGGCCCCTTTACATGGTACAGTATTTTGCTAATTCAAGCCTGGGTTTTCCGTTAGGGAAAATTTCAAAAAAACTCTGAACTTTACACTCAATGTCTCAAACACCTCTGAACTTAACTAAACTTCAATTTACCCCTAATCTTTCACTTCGTTAATCAAAACACCCCCCACCGTCTCCTTTCTGTCAAATGGCTAACGGATTCACTTGGACAGACGTTAACTTGCATAAAAGTGGATGACATGGATAAAAATAGAGTGACTCAGCAAATTTTGGAGGGAAAACTTCCTAACCCTAATAACTTCCCTCCATTTCTCTACTTCCTTTTTCACATTATATATACCATCTCTCTCTCTATCTCCTACGTTACCCTTTCTCCTCCACATCTAACCTAAATTTCTCTCCCTCACCCTCTCCTCCATTAACAGTCAATCAGCTAAGGCAAAATAAAAAACTACAACACTGAAGTCAACTGTAAAACCCACAAACAAATTCGATTCCAGATCAGATTTCCATTAAAGAATCATAAGGATAAAAAATAGTGATGAAAACATGATTACAAGTACAATTTTCCAAATAATTGATCAAAAAATTTTAATTGATACTACACCTATAGACTTTTGGTCGGGAAGACTTCGCACATACCGTATGAAGGAGGGCCACCACCTTTGTCCCTCACCTTCCAACCCATTTTCGATTAAGGAGATTACCAGTTGACCCCTCACTTTTGTTGTTGAAATTTGTAGCTTTAGGATTTCGTTGTTTACTACTTGGTGAGGACCACTTCGAGAAAAGTCGAGAAAATGGGAAGAAATAGAGTGTTTTACATGTACAGGGCTCACATGCCTTTCACGTGCAACATTTCCCTCTTAAAATACCAGTTAACGTGTTCTTAACGTCCATCCAAGTCCAGATCAGTGAATCCGTTAGCCATTTGACAGAAATGAGACGGTGGGGGGTGTTTTGATTAACGGAGTGAAAGATCATGGGGTAAATTGAAATTTAGTTAAGTTCAGGGGTGTTTGAGACATTGAATGTAAAGCTCAGAGGTTTTTTTGAAATTTTCCCTTTCCGTTAATCCGTGGATAATAAGATTCCAATGACATAATTGGTGGGGCCGAAAACATTCCCATTACCCAATTAAGGCAAAGAGTTAGTTTTTTTTCCTAGCTAGTTGGGAGAATGGTGACCAATAAATTGCCCACAAATCTCAGCGTATGAGAAAAACCAGAGCTGTAAGAAACCCAGAAGAACAAAAATCACGATAGCAAAAACCCAGAAAAATGCCATTCTCTGCGTATTATTGACGATGAGAGAATGAAGAAATCTCGAAATCATCACTCTACAAGTACCAAAGGTCGAAGCTATTTCGTTAAAAACAACGAAAATAACAGAAAAGGCATTTTCGAGCTGTCGTTGCCTTTGGTTTTCTCATTTTTTTGTCTAGTGTTTCTGTTTCATTCGAAACTCGGCCTTACCCATGGAAATGGAGGTATTTTCTCATCTATGTATCTTTTTCTTTAATTAGCGCTCTTTTTCTTTAATTAGCGCTCTTTTTCGTTCTTATTTTTGCCGAGTTTTAGCAAACCCTTTATGGGAAACGAAGAGAAAACAAAAATGGAGAAGAACCCACATCTTTTTTCTTCATTTCTCATCCTTTCTTCTACTTTCCGAATAAGTGATAGGATTCTCTTTTCCTTATGTAATAATATGCCCCTTCTACAAGAAAATAGGGAAGCCCTTTTTGTTGATTTTGAGTAGTTGTGATCTGTGTACTTGCAATGAAGTTCAACCCTTATGCAGCATGAGGTAATGCTTTTGGTTCTAGCTTAATGATTATAAGTTTGATTTGAATCCGCTATTTTTACCCTTTCTTGGTCCTTGAATTTCCCTTACCACATTTGTACAGTTTGTTTGTCTTCTTAGAAAATTTTACTGCGTTTATTAGTGTCTTTATCTGTTGTTAGTGGAGTGATAATGCCTTCACTACTATTAAATGAATTCACCAATGTCTTGGGTGAAATGGTTTTTGTGTGACAAAGAAACCTTGTGCATCTATGTGTGCTTGCACATGTGGTGGTGTGATTTAGCAGACCATGGAATCGGTAACTCCGTAATTGTTCCGGTTTCTTTATTGGGTTATATTACTATTTTGTGTTCATGTGAATTCATCTTACGCAGGGAATTTGCATGTTGAGAATAGAAACATGACTAACTCCAGTTGTGATGATGATAAGCTAAACGACTCTGCGTATTCTCACGTCAAAGATCAAAACAATAGTTATGCAAATAGGGTGCTGTTAGAGTTTAATGCATCCATAACTACTAATGATTCGTATGTTCGTGATCATCACCATGCAAATCCTGAGCGCTCACTTCGGGGAATAAGCGAAATGGAGGAAGCAGTAAAGAGTTTTCTAGGCTACCCTGCATTAGTATGTGGAATGCAACCTCGAGAGCAACTAAAGCAAAAGACAGTAGACCAGACACAGATTGGGACAACCCATTCGCCTTATCTTAATCTAGATGAGTTTCGAAATATTCCAAGGCAAGAGAAGGGAGGAACTGCATCAAATCGGCTTGCTAATATCACTCACCGGCTTGAGCTTGATGGAACAGCATATAATTATGCTTCAGCAGCTAAGGGTGCAAAGGTTGTGGCTCATAATAAGGAAGCAAAAGGCGCTAGCAACATATTGGGAAAGGATCATGATAAATATCTGAGAAACCCTTGTTCTGTCGGGGGGAAATTTGTCGTCACTGAGCTAGCAGAGGAAACTCTAGTCGACACAGTCAAAATTGCAAATTTCGAACATTATTCTTCAAATTTCAAGGAATTTGAGTTGTATGGTAGTTTGGTGTATCCAACTGAGACATGGTCCCCATTAGGAAAATTTGTTGCTGCAAATGCAAAGAATGCTCAAAGCTTTAAGCTTCCTGAGCCTAAATGGGTAAGGTACTTAAAGTTGAATTTACTAAGTCATTATGGGTCAGAGTTTTATTGCACATTGAGTGATGTGGAGGTATATGGCGTTGATGCAATTGAGCGGATGCTTGAAGATTTCATAGTGGCTTCTGAGGAATCTGCAACTGTTAAATTACCTGAGCCTAACTCTACCGTATTGGCTTCTTTAGCACCAGAATCAGAAATAAGTGAGCAGAAAATAGATGGTGAAGTTCAAAATGTGATCCATAGTTCCAGTAAACGGATAGAAGTTATCGATGAAGGACAGAAGCCTAACTTGCACATCAAGAGTCCTGTCACTAGCAACATTCCAGATCCTGTAAGGGAATTGAGACAACAGCCAAATGGAAGAATCCACGGTGATGCTGCACTAAAGATCTTAATGCAGAAAGTGAGGTCACTTGAGATAAACTTATCAGTCCTGGAGGAATACATCAAGGAACTTAACCGAAGACAAGGGGATGTAGTGCCCGAACTTGAAAAAGAGCTATCTAGATATTCAATGCTTGTAGAGAAAAGTAGATCGGATATCAACGAACTCTTGGAATGGAAGAAGATTATGGTATACCGACTCTGAATCGTCCTAATGGAGAATATTGTCTTAAACCTACTTTTAACTTGTTTACATTCATTGTTTTTCAGGAGAATGGAGTTACTGACCTCGAGGCGTGGAAAGCTGTTGTCTCATCCCGATTGGATGAGGTGGTTAGAGAAAATGGCATGCTGAGGTGAGCAATTTGTCTAACCTTGAACATACTAGTTAACACATTTGCAGTTGATTACAATTTGCACGTGTAAGCCCTGCTCTCGTGATTTCTTAAAGTTATATGTTCATCTGTATATTTCATTTTCCTCCTGTTGTTTGCTTGAATTGGAAATTCTCTTTGGGCTAGTATTAAACCACTGTACACCGAGTGCTGAAAACGCCTCTCAGAAGTTTCTCTAGTCTATGTTCTCTCCTTAGAATCTTATGTGAAATAATTAAAAGCCAAGGCTGCTAGGTATTAGTGTTAATGAAGGAAAAGTATTTACATGATAGCATTAAGACATGAACCAAAAGTGTCCAATCTTAGGTTGTATATGGGATCATGAAGAACCACATATACCTTTCTATTAATTTGAAATTGTATGTTATGTAGGTATATGTAATGTAAATGAACCTTCTTTTGGAATCTAACAACACTAGATTTTATATTGTTCCAATTTCCAACTAATTGTGTTCACAATTAGGAGAAAGCTTGAGAAGGGTTTAATCATGTTGGTTTTTTCATAATCCACCATGGGAAGTCATACGACTCGCATACAATGGGAGTTTGTATACACTTGGCAATATGGCCTACCGTGAGGTTTTTTTATCCCATCTGTGTTGGGGAAGGTAGGCGTTGGAAATGATGGGTAAAGGTGGCTTAATGCTCGAGTTTTTGGTTGCAAATATTTAGGATATGAGCTACAGTATTTTATCCCAGTTATGATCACTGGGGTGATTAATATTTATCACTTCCCCTTTATTTTTGTCTACTTTGGATTACTACAAATAATCAGGTATTAATGTCTTTGTTGTCATTATCAGTTCTATCTATTTACCATTTATTATGCTTTATATAATATATCGTGGGATTACTTCTCAGCATATCTGATATGGTTTTTCCTTCCTTTTTCCCCTCTTTCTTGGGGCATAAAATTTGCTTCTGCAGATTAGATGTTGAAAAGGTGGTAAGTGACCAGGAAAGTCTGGAAAAGAAAGAGATTGCCGTACTAGCAGTGAGCTTTTGCTTTGCATTTCTTGCGATTCTCAAGCTAGTTTCAGAGCGAGTCTTGATGCCTATTGGATCCCCTCTATCTGGTGATTTAGGCCGGCCAAGTAGAGGTTGGATTTTGATACTTGTTTGCAGCAGTATGACCATATTCATTACCTTGCTCTAGCTAGTCTTCCATATTCAGCTCTTGAGATATGGATGCTTTATTAGCCTTCTCCCCTTCATAGTAACGGCTTCGTAGTACAGGAATTGGAGCACGTAAAATCTGCAGTTAAATGGCCAGGCTTAGTTTTGTTTCCTTTAGAAAAAATTTCTTTAGTTCATTGTACCACTGAAACTTGGCAACACGGTTGTATAGTTGGAGTTTCGGACATCAAAATCCTTATCCGTAGTTCCTCGTCATCATTTGCTAGACCATGATTTTACATTGGCATTTTCGAAAAGGATAGTGGCTATTGCGCAAGAACTTTCTTATGAGTCTCTTCTTAGCAAGTAGTAGGATGTATACCATTTCTGGGGATGGTTAAGAAATTTTCTAGTTGTTGGTATGAAATTTGGACCGTAATCAAGACCTCTGGTATGCAAGTATTTCTGGAAACTGGAGTTTTGAGTAAATAAAGAAAGAGAAACAGCAATTTGAGTTGGATAACATGGATATACTTGTGAAATATCAATTGAGAATGTGGAAAGTTAATTGGAATATGTGGATGTGTATTGGATTTGTAAACATTTTTGCATTTTTTGCAACTGCTAACACATCAATCTCATACCCGAATTTCTGCACTCTGGCCTCATGTAAACCAGCATAAAAAATTGGATATGTGGTGGTTAACATTGGTTTGTTTACCCATAATCTGTAGTCCATGAATGAATAATTCACCATAATTTGGATTGTTTATGGTATTAGGAATCCATATTTACCAGTTGTTATTTGGGTAAGAATTCTAGCAAGTGTTCCCGTCTATTATGCTGTTTGTGTAAATTGATCAAGGTGGTTTGTAGATATCTATCGTCGGTGTGGTAGTTAAGAGTAATGATATGCTTATGATAGATGGAAGCACCAAGGCAACTTTGGTTATTTTGTGTAAATTGATCAAGGTGGTTTGTAGATATCTATCGTCGGTGTGGTAGTTAAGAGTAATGATATGCTTATGATAGATGGAAGCACCAAGGCAACTTTGGTTATCATGTACATGATGCCCTTGACAGAACTCAATAGGGAACTCAATAGAGACAACATATTCATGTACCTGACCTTACTTAATTGGTTTGAATCATGGATTTTTGTGACTTGATTGTCAAGTGGCTTTTGTGCTGATTTGATTAATTACATTGTCGACTGTAGATTGAACAAGCTCATACTCATATAAGCTTTATGAGTGTGAAGACTTCATTAGTTTCTCAATAAGGTTTTCGCCAAAATCTTTTGACCAAATCCGAGTATGATGAATAAGCAATTCCCAGACTTCTGAGTCAAGGGTTTGCGTGTTAGGTTTTTTTTTTCATGATTAAGAGATGCTTAAAGAAAATCGTGTGATGTTGTTCAATCTTGACTCTCCTGGTTTAAGCCTTTTAAATATGATCTGGTTCTAGCTTTCCCTCCTCCACTTGGCTCTGCAAAAGAGGGGAACCACCTTAGTGCCTCACCGGTTGTTGACGATTGGAAGGTAATCCGATGGCAAAGTTAGTACCTTCATAAGGGGAGAGCAAAGCTTAAAGGGAATAAATGGCCTATGGTTTATCACTGTAGTATTTATAGTATTGCCTTGCCTTGGAGATTAAGGCTATGTATGCTGGCCTCGTGCCTAGGTGACTTCATCGACAACCACTTCTTGACCAAACACCGTGCACGATAACCTCCAGGCACTGCGTTGTTACGGGGCAGGCGTGCCATGTGCCCGAACCGTACCTCAGTTGCACGTTGTATGATTGGGCCACGCGGCAGAGCCCGATGGCTGCCATGTGGCTAGACCATACCTCAGTCGAACGCCTTGCCTTGTACATTGTATTTGCGTGCCACATGGCAGGACAAAATTGGTGCCACGTGACCACGTTGTCAAACAACACTTAATATATGGTCCCACATTGCTTAGGAGAGGAATATGTGATCACTTAATATATGTTGGGACCTCTCCACTCATTGCCAATTGGTTTTGAGTTGGATGTTTCCACATGGTATCAGAGCAGGGCCCATTCCACTCCACATTAAAAGAAAAAAAAAATTCACAATCCACACCCCACGACAGACCAGCAAAAAGACTGCACGATGATAGGACCCAAAAAGTTGTCACATGTGACAGACCTCAAATGCGGCTGCACGTGAGAGGGGATGTTAAGAAATATGGTCCTACATTGCTTAGAAGAGGAATGAGTGATCACTTAATATATATTGGGATCTCTCCACTCATTGCCAATTGGTTTTGAGTTGGATGTTTCCACAGACGGTGCCGCGTAGGCAGACCATGACTAATGCCACATTGTCGGGCCAAACAAGTGGATGCTGATTGCTGATACATTTCTGTTTCATGAAGTGCTGTTGTGCGCGACTCGACCCGACGCCTTGGTCCGTCTGTCATGCTTGGGCCGGGCAACCAGCCTAGTCGCCGATGGGCTTTGGTCATCTGGTCAATTGAGCCTGCTCTGAGTTGGCTTGGTTCGAGCGCACGAGTGGCCACCCCGCCATCCGGCCCGCTACAATTTTTGAGATTTTCTCTCCCCGACTTGATGTACCTATCGTTGACTTTCTCTATATTGAATACTTTTGTCGTTTCCAAAAAAAAAACACTAGGGGAGTATGGATGGGGCGGATTGGAGATGGACCTTGTCTTTGATCATATATGCACAAAGTAAGTTCTCTCAAAATAGGTACATTACATCGTGACAACTATGCTCCAAATCAAAATCGAAAGACACAAGAGATAGCAGGCATAGAGGACCGTCTCAATTTTTATTTTTATTTTTTATTTCAGTGCTTCCTTTGTTCAAAATCCAAAGTATCCGAAATCTCATTTTTTGAAATCTGAATCAAAATCTGATCTTCCAAGAACAAAAAAATATCCGAAATTCCAAAGTATCCATAATGCACAATCGCCACATCTTGCACTATTCTTGCTATCTTGCTGATGGTTTCATACGTGTGACAATAAACAAAGGTCAATGATTTCGCATTAAAATTTAAGCATCTAAAATCCTCCACTTTCGATATGTCTTAAAATTCAATGATTTCGCATTAAAATTTAAGCATATTCGCTGATTATGATGGTAAAATAATTATGTAACGGTGGTGTACACTGTCGATTTGGGTGACATAGATTTGGTGGTGTAATTGCCCTGTAGTGAGTAATTACAGCTGTTCGTTCGGAAATTAATGGCCGGATTTTAAAATAATACTCTTACCGATCAAAAAACTTTCTTGCCGCTAAAAATATTCCGAATCATTGATTTCCGAATTCTGAACGAATGACTGTGATTGCTCTAAATATCCAAAGAAGAGAACTGAAAATTGAAATCCACCACAATCACACGTTTCGTTTCTTTATTTCTTGAGCTTTTTATCCGAATGGTACAGTATCATGTACTCGAGCATATTCCATATTCTCTCGCAAAGTTGACTTCCAGAAGAGTAATGTGAAACTTTTGGTCTTAAAAAACATGTCTAATTAAATAATTTTTCATCAGGTTTCTTCCCATCCTGAAGTGAAAAAGAAGAGTCGGTGACCTTCTTCCTCTCTGATTTCTAACCAATTCTAGAAATTTTATTGACATGAAGACTCCCCTGTCTTTCTTTCCTCCTTTTATGCTATCTACTCCTACTTTATTGTTGGGTTTGAGTGCTGAGGGTGAGGTTGTGAATTCGACTCGAAAACAGCGATCGGCCTTTAGTTACAGTATAATCTATAAGTTGGTAATATTCTGTCAAAAAAAAAAAAAAGGGGGTGACGGGGGAGGGGGCAGTGTCGACCGGTTGTGGCGAAGGAATTGAGAGAAAATTGGTTTTTGAGATTTTCTTCTCTATTTCTTCACAAATAAAAAAAAATGGAAAGGTTTTTGCATTTTTAAAACTTTCCCTCGCTTTCACTTTCTTTCCATAAATTCCAAATAAAGTCGTACTAGATATTAGATGGAATTGGATCCGCTCCCTATTTTAGGCTGGATTTGCCTGGATGATTTTATGAAATTTCTCATTTTAGCACGTTAATTTTATGGAGAATCTCATAAAATCAACGTGTTAAAATAAGAAATCTCATAAAATTATTGAGTTGATTTTATGGAATTTCCCATAAAATTTTATGGGAAACCAACCTTAGGCCCTTTTCAATTCTAGGTTAATGATCCAAATCTATCACTTTTTAGGACATGTTGAGAATATATACCACGCTTTAAAATCAAGTTGATGAAATAACATTTGATATTATTCTAAAATGCATTTATCTTGCCCAAAAAAGAGTAAAAAAAACACTCTATCAGAACCTATTAATCTCAAAATAAATTCATTTCAAAATTATATCAAACGGTATTCGATCAACTTGATTTTTAACAGTCTATATTTTGTATGCATTCTAAAAACTAGAAGTGAAGGATTTGGATCATTGACGTCTAGTCCATTTATAAAAGGCCGAGGGTGTAAACGAGTCAAAAATCGAGCCAAGTCCTTAACGAGTCGAGCCCTTAACACAAGCCGAGTCAAGATAATTTACTTAACGAGCTGAGCTTTTGCAAGCCTAACAGAGTTTTAGTGAGCTTGTTTAATAAACGAGTTTAAAATTTGAGCTCAATCTTAGCTCGATTACTAAATGAGCCGAGTCACAAGCTGCTCGCGAGCATCTCGGTTCGTTTGCTGCCGGGGAGAGGATTCATCATACTACATTTCATCTTTAGACAAACCAAAATCACAATAGTAGCCCTTAAAGATTTCCTTATTCTCATAATGCTACTAATACTCCTCCTTCTTGCCGTTTTCGACAAACAGTTTCCAAAAACCTCTCTACCTCTCTCTCTCTCTCTCTCTCTCTGCAAATACCTCCCACAAACCCTACTTCCAACCTCTTCCCCTAGGGTTTACATGTTCTTCTGCGACGTGGTTTTCATGTCTCGCAGATGGAACCTCCCTCAATCTTCTCTCCACCCGACTTCTCATCCCCATCGTTTTTCCTAGCCCTAGTTTTCACCTTACTCTGCTGCCTCTTCGCTGTCCGGTTCAAATCAAACGGCGGCCGTAGCTCACCGTTGAATAGCGGCGGAGGGGAAATGTTTGAAAGGGCGTCTACGGTGGTGGTAGCGGCGGCGCAGACGGGGGCGTCGATGATGGAGCAGTTGGTACCGGAAATAACAACGCATGCGTTGAGTTACTTGGATTACCCGAGCTTGTGTAGGCTTTCGATGACGAATTCTTTGATGAGGAGTGCTGCCAATGATGATAATGCTTGGAAAGCTCTGTATCACAAGGTTTTCCGGTTTTCTGATTTTTTGAAATCTTGTACTTTTGTTGTTGTTTTGTTTTTATAACCCAGCCAGTTTACGCGCTCCTCGACTAATCCCATCCACTAGCGGGGTCCATTTGAAGCTTTTGCACCTCCGAAAGAATTGATAGTATCTAAGAGGTTTTGAACATAAGACTTTGTGATTTGGTGAGCAAAGAAAGGAGAGAAGTAGAGTTTCTGGCTAATTGGACATATAATTTGGTGAGAAATGGAAAGAAAAATACCAAAAATGAATTTTTTTTTATTGGCTTTTCCCATTTCTGATCAAATCTCATCAAAAGAGCTCCCCTTAACAAATCAGCTCTCACAGTCCGAAGGGGCTGTAACAGGGGACCAACCCTAAGTAGTAGCCTTTGACCACCAGGCCAACCCTGGTTTTTTACTTTGCAGTTCTAAAATAGAGTTTCTTGTTTGTGTGTATAGATTCTTATGATTTGCACTTCTAAATATTAGCTTTTGTTTGTAATGTTGTTGAGTGTATTCCAATTGTTTTTGGAAGCCAAAGTCATTTTTTTGCTTTGCGTAGAGGGTAAAATTAAGGGAAGGGGTAGACCTAAATTGAAATTAGAAGGGGTAAAATTCATGGAACACTAATGGACAAAGCTTAATGGGAGAAAAATGAATTAATGCAGTGGACCCCAATTGATTGGTACTTCAAAGGCTGGTTGGTTTGGTTTGCTATAGTGTTGAAATGCCATTTTTGCTCAATTGTTAGTAGGGAGATCGAGTGAGAGAAATTTGGCTTGAGCTATTTAGTGGGGGCTATCTTGGGGGAGAAACAAAAAAATATTTTGGCTCGAGAGTGGAGCCAAATGTTATACCAAATATGGAAAGTTGTAATATGGCCATGATCGGGCTTGGGGTTGGAGATGGTCTTTTGAGTGAACTAGCCTGGCTTTGGTAGATGAAATGGCTTAGGGAGATGCTTGTAATCTCAATGGGATTTTGGTGCTACTCTTATCGTTTGAAGTGGCCAAATAATATTCTTTCTTTTAACTGTAGAAACTTGTGCAATCTCACATGCTGGGCCAATTTACGGAACATAATGAATGGTTGATTCATTAGTAAGGACAAACTTTTCAAGAAATTGAAAGAGGAGTTGAAGTTGGGGGAGGGTGTTGATGTTTTTTTCTACTCAACTGACAATAGGATAGCAACAAAAAATATGGATTCATGATGTTTGCAAGGTATTGACCTAACTTGGTTTATGTTTCGGTTGAATTTATACATTGACTTTGTAGAAAGTACCCAAATTCAATAATTTGCGGTGCTATCTTGCAATACCTTTCCCTCTAAGTTAAAAAACACTTGAAGACGTGCTCTTTGGAAACACTAAGACATGGAGTTAATTAGTTAAAGGTAACTAAGTAAGCTGTATTGTTCTTGCTTCTAGATTTGGAAAGCTTGGTTTACGGTTTGGGTTACTACCTCTTTGTTAGTTTGTCTGTTAGTTGTGGACTGACCTAAATCGCTTCATAAATAGTCTCCACTCTCTTAATATTTTTTGTTTTCGGTTGAAATGTACCTCTTTTATTTTGCAGGATTTCACACTGGAACAGGATAATGTAAGACCTCTTAATGGATGGAAGGCTTACTATGCTGCTACGAGAGCTATTGTGAATCTTAATGCAGGATTTTTTAACATCATTAGAGAAAGATCACTTCCAGCAATGGGTCGTCTTTGGCTTAATGCAGATTACGTGAAGTGTTTTCATGCCTCATCGGAGGTTTTCACAGGGTATGATGCCTGTTATCCGATTGTCCCATTTATAATTGATTTTCTCACTGTTTGTCACTATTCTGTATTGGTTTCATCATTTTATGGGGCGTGAGTTCATGTTTAATCTTAGTTAATAGTTTTGGAGAGTTGAATTTGTTTACAAGCTGCCTGTTTGAAATCTTAAATGGATGTCCATTTGGTGCTTGTCTTGGAATGGATTGGTCTGCTTCTGGTGGCCTCTGGTAATATCTTTTAATTGACTGGTTGAAGAACTATATAGGTTACTGACTTCCCCTGATCTGAAATCAATTTGGAAATGTATCATTGGAAGTTGACAATATCAGAATTTGTTCAACGTACCTAGTTTGTGGGGTTGTTCTAAGATAGGAGATAGTTGAAGACAACCAGCTCGTTTAGCTTGTTGAAGCATGCATGTAGCTGTAAAAAGAGGGGGCCCAGATACTTGTAATCCTGGTTGACGTGTAAGGCGGTGTAGAAAAGAAACACTCAACTCGAATTTTGGAGATCTTTAGTTGAACATTCTTCAGCTCTATGTACTGAGCTTAGATACTATCAAAATTTAACTTGTTTGAGGTTACACTGAAAACCAGGAATGCCAGTATTGTAGAACTTACTAACTAAAAGGAAGAATGATGGATATTCTTCTGTTTCATATTCTAGTAATTTTTCTAGGATAGAAATGTCAATTGGGAAACAATTTTTGCACTGAATACAGTAGTAGTGATGAGTTGGTTTCATGGGATGTTGAACTTTAGAAACGTGTATACAAGTTACTTGAGACTTCATTTTTGGAACGTCTTTGGTTTACGCATTTATAGTTTTCACAGGTAAAGCATCCAATATTTGGAGATGCTATCAACCATGTTAGTGAGAACATCATAGTTGTAATGGTTGGAAAGTATACAGGCTCAATTCCTATCCTAGTCTATGGGCTGGACTCGGGCTTCGATGACCGAGAAATAAGCTTTGGTCTTAAAAGGTTGGTTGTATTGCCGTGACGAGTTGCAATCTTGTACCAACTGTGCTACTGCATTCTCTAGATTGTTAAACTATCTACCTCTGTCTTAAGTTATTTATTTTATTTTTCTCATTTTTTTTTTTCCGATGCAGTTATAACGCAGTAATGGACAGCTGGGAACTTGCGTTTAATTGGGAACATGACCATGAGTTCCAAGTTCAGGATGTGAGCGTGCGGGTGCTGACAGACATGGCTTGGGTAACAATGAAAGCCTTCGTTGACTTGGGAGCCGACATGGAAGCCGGGCCGTTTAGCGTTACTAACGTTTATGAGTTTCATAATGGCCGGTGGTACATGGTGCATCATCACAACTCCGTGAGCAATGGAGTGGGGGAACAAGAAATTGACATAGTCATCTAGTTATAATTACTACAATTAGTTAAAGAAAAAGATGAATGCAGCAATTCGTTATAATTATTGCAAAATTATTTAGCCGCTTCTTTGTTATTACAACAGTAACAAGTTCATAGATGTATCTATGGTTTATTGGGAAGATCTCATGTCATCTTTGTTTTGTTTTGTTTTTTTTTCTTCTGTCTAAAAGCAGTTGTGGTTGTTTGCTGGAGAAGTGGCCATCAAGGTGGTTCCAGAAATTGAAAGTCAGGAATTCGCTCAAGTCATAATGACCTGGCTCGTAAAGTGTAATAAGTTAATTTCTGGAACAATCTTCAATTTTGTTTCTTCCCCCCAATCTTTAGTTTATTCCTCTATATTCATTTTTTGGTGTCTATGCCTTGATTCGATTGCATCAAGTGGATTCAACTCTTCTCCCCATAAAAATAAAAAATAATAAACCGGAGCCCTCTCTCTTCTTCAAACCCAAAGCCTAATGCAATGGCGGGAGGGGTTGCCCACCTTGTGGATGTGTTTACTCTCTTGATCTAGATCTGAGAGTTTTCCCTCTCCTTCTATCACTTCTCATCCTCCTCCTTTTCCTCTCACCAGCACCAGCTGCCTCTCTCTTGGTCATTCTCCTCCTCCTCCATGTACTCCACCGAATAGCCCGGTAGTTTGTCAGTAGTTGTTCGCGGTTTGTGGTCACTGGAGGCTGTGTTTTGCGGCTCGTGGTCTCCGGAGATGAGTATTAGTTGTTCGCGGTTTGTGGTTACTGGAGGCTGTGTTTTGCGGCTCGTGGTCTCCGGAGATGAGTATTTGCCGTGGAGGTCGCCGAGGTCTTGACGGAGATGGAGCTCTGGCCACGGGATGACCTATGATGTTGTGAGGTTTTTAAACTCGCCATATCTCTGTCTCGTGGATGGGCTACTCGGGGGACTCGATTGTAGTTGGTTCTCATGTTTAAGGTTTTGCCTTCGTTTTTGGTTTTCTTGTGCCAGTTTTGATTTCCAGGAAGCTTGGAGTTATTTGCTTTCGTGATGATCTCTTTCACGTCCCTGTTGGATGGGGATAATAATGTTTAGAAATTACGATGTCCTTTATCGGCATGTGGAAGTCATTGTTCTGTAGGCTAGCCGCGTATGCCGTTGTTGTGTTTGTGTTTTATTTAATGTAGTCTAGGGTTATTTTTGGAGATTTCAGTGTTTATTTTGGGAGGTTGTTCCTCTGTTCTTGATGTCCCAGTTTCTCCAATCTGATATTTGGATCTTTTGAAAATGACTTGACTTGGAATCTCAAAAAACATAACAAAACAAAACTGTGTCTATGCCAGTGAGTTGCTGATCTGCTACTCTTTTTTATCTTTTCCTTTTTTCACCATCCAAAGAATCGGCCACTTTCAGTGTGCACTTTGCGAAACTTAACTAATCAGCACACTTTCACTCGTTAATTTTCTGGTATGACAGATTTGTATGGTCACTGGTTCGTACATGCTGTATACCAATGTTCTCTTTTCACGACTTTGTGAGTTGGTATCAATCTTGCCCCTACCACATACACAAATACTTACATACACAGCCACCCGATGATTATAATCTTTTTCCGACATTGTGAGCTGGTATCAATCTTGACCGTACCACATACATATGCGAATACTTACATACCACCACCTGACGATTCAGTCTAACACCCTTATGGAATTGTGGAGGTGGATTATGAATGGCCATAGAGGGTGGTGATGGAACAAGAGAGGAGTGTGGGAAGGGAATGCCATGCAAATTTCCAGCAGAGGTAGGAGAGTGGATTGGATTGTGTAGGAAGAGTGCCGTGCAAATTCCAAGCTCAAGAATAGGAATAACGTGTTGGGAGGTCAGATTGAATTAGTTACTTATAAAGAGCAAAAACTTGAAATGTGCGGGGTGTGGAGGATAAAGAGAAGGGGTGTAGGTCAGTAGAGAAATTGGTGTAGATTAGCAATGTTGGAGCCATATTGTCTAGGGTTTTGGTCTAGGTTAGGTTGGGTAGGGTTCAAGCCAAGGTTCAATTAATTGGGTTTTGAATCTATTTAATTTGCCATACTAGATTTTGTCACAAACTACAAGGACCATTTTCTTAAAAAAATTCCAAGTTTTTCCCCCTTCCAAATGAGCTCTAACACTAGATACAACAACAGAGGCAGAATAGTAGTGGGAAAAAAAATTAAAGAGCATCAATTCCTCACATGACATTTTACTGACTATTCGTATAAACAAAAAGAAAAAAAAAAAAAACTACATCAAGTGCATATCTTTAGAATAGCCGTACAATCAGATGTTGAAATGTAGATATATGCTTAATCAGTAGGATTCAAGTTGGTAATTGGTTGCTCTGGCTCAAGCCATACCACAATGGTAGATTTGTCCATCGATCTACAAGTGTGGATACATTCTTGTAAGTCCATGTCGCAAGCTATTAAAATCAACTCATCATCCTCATCTTTATACTTAACATAGTAAGTTCCAGCCCCCAGGTTCTTCAACCTCTTAGCCACTTCTTGCTTCAAATCTTCTAATCTAGACGACAAAGGCAGCTTGAACTTCAAGTTATAATTTTCATATTTTGCCTTGATGATCACCATATTTGCATCATGTAACCCCGGTTTTATGTTTCCATCACAAGCTGAGGCCTGATCAGAAAGCGGATCAGAAGGTTGTTTTGGGATTTGTTCCTGATCCTCAAGAGGCAAGGGCCGATAGTGACAAACCATGTTAATCTTGCGCGGTAGCCAGCGATAGATGCCATACCCCCGGCAACATATCTTGCGAACCATGTTAATCTTGCGAGGTGGCCAGCGATAGATGCCATATCCCCTACAGACACGCTTCACTCTAGATTTGCTAACTGCAAAACGAAAATTTCAGACAAGACAAAATACCCTCTGCTCTCTGCTTCAAAAATCCAAACAATATCTATATGAACAGACTGTCTAGTTAAAAAATTCATTCAGGACAAGATTTTAAATCATGGGACAGCAAGCAAGATTTTCAATTTTGAGAGTGAACTCTTACCTTTGAGTTTCCTTTTGGCTTCTTCTGGACTAGAAATGACAATAATGTTTCGTTCCATAGTGCCAACATTCTGTCCATTGTTTGAAGGATTCATTGACTGCTGTTCAGATGAGTCTAGCTGCATCACCACTTCTCCATTCTGCAAGGGTTCAAGACTAGGCAAATTGTCAGTTTGTGCTTCGCTAACGACGTTCATTCCATTGTTTATGGCATCCATTGATGACTGATCCAATTGACCTTGCTGTGGCACCACTCCTCCAACCTTCAAGGGTTCAAGGCTGGGCATACATCTGGTAGCTGTGATCATTTGAACTGAACGAGTTTTCTGAACATTCTGACAATCAAGAATTTCAACTGATAACGACTCCCCCAATTCTTGTCCAGAAGCAAGCTTAAAAAGTTATGAAATTTTCCTCCATAGTACCCAATATCGAGCTTATTGTGGTCATTACGTTCTCATTGCTTTTGCTGCTCCTGGGCAAAAAGAATTCTAGTACATAAAATTCATTCCCAGTGCAACTGCTTCGTAAGCACATTGTAAACCAACCACTTAATTTGCACCGTCGGGCATAGGGTACCAAGGGGTACTTAGTTATGCTGAATTGTTTTACGTCTGAGTATAACAAGTTAGAAGATGTAAGTATCCTCTCAGTAACCACCCCCTTTCTTAAGTAATACTCTGCACTGACTTCCATGAAATCTAAAAGGTTTGAATAGTCAAAATAATCTTGATCCCCGAATTGGTGTTGGCTTCGCAGTAAATCATTGCAAGAACTGCAAGAGACCCATGTCAAAGCCAAAGGGAGATAATGAATTTCACACACAGATTGACACACCCTCTCAAGTTCCTGGAAGGCAGATGTTGAAGTTTTATTCTTGTACCTAGACTGTTTTGAAAGTTTTACCATGTTAGGATACTTGTGAGAACATATCACTACAATAACAATAAAAGGGGAAAAATATATAGATTCAACATTGCATCAGGGTTTGCCACTCACTTGCATTTCACGGTGTCTATATCCATTGGAAATTCGCAGACCAAACTTCTGCAAGGGAATGGAAAGAAACGACTTAGGAATCTTGCGAGTACTCAAATATAGTATCTTGGAAAACATATTCAATATCGACAAGTAGGGTCAATGCAAAGCTAAGTAAAAAAAATGTACCGTTTATTTGTGCTTGTACAACCTTCGGTATGTCTATGTGTATCTTTCTGTTTTCTTGTAATCGTATCTCGTTGTATCTTTCTATTTAAGGCATAGATGCGGCGTATCTTTTGTGTTTCCTTTCTAGGGTTAGGTTATCTCTATCTAAACGTTTGTTAGCATTGTAACAAGTATTCTGATCATCAGTAATACAATAGTTTTCTTCCTTTATTTTGTCATAAAAATGGTCTTGGGTATTTTGTGGGTGGGCATTCAGATTAATATTATCTTGGAAGGAACACAAGCATCTGACAAATAAGAGTTTGGCAACCTTAACGGAAATTCAAGGGAGAATCTTAGGTTACTTGCGTGTTGTTTCACAGAGTAATGAGATTATAACTGCAACGGTGTTTCACATTAATGAATTTTGAGTGAAAGAGAACTTGGCATTGGAGTCCCTGAATGATAAGTTAACTCCTAATTTCTCTTAGGACACCCTAACAGCATAATCAAGGAAGGGCGACCTTTTCTCGATATGGCAGCCTTCCAAAAAGGAAAAACATAGGTTCATGCTCATAGGTGATGCTATGGCTATAGTTATAGGAGTAACACTGGGATTGTTGCCAAATCATTCATTGATGTCAAAAGGTCATGTTGTAAAATTTTCGTGATTTCGTAATGCAACCATGTAGCTCAAGTATAATCATATTGTCCAAAGCACCACCTGAATATGTGGAGCTATAGCCATAAGAAATTGGGGGATACCATTTTTCTCTCGTGTCCACTAAAAGTGATGAAAACTTCAACAAATGAAAAAAAGGATGACCGAAGTTTAAAATTACAATTTAAACTTGTACACTCATTATTAGTTCAAGTGAGGATAGGCTATTACAGGAGGTTTGATATCAATATTTGTTGGGTCCACCCCGTGTGGGCCGGTTGGGCTTAAGGCCCAATGGGAGGGTTTAGGGTTTAATCGTTGTAACTCTTTAAATACTCGTTATGTCTTGTTTATTGTGTGTGATAAAAAAGAGAGAGGCAGTGAGTAGGTGAGAGAGATACACGACAAAACGGTGAGGAAATCATTGTGGTGAGATTGAGAGTGAGTGTGTAATCACGATTTATCTCCGGAGTATAGTGAAATCCCCCTCCCCGTGGAAGTAGGCCCGATTTGGCCGAACCACGTAAACTTGTGTGTCTTGTTCTTGCTTGATTTACTGTTTTCGTGCTTGTGGTGTGGCGTTTGGCATAACAATATTTACCTCTAATATCCATGACAAGTAATATACAGTACTTCAGTTCAGTCAGCAGCAGGACTCTTATTCAGATAATTGAAGTAATTCATCTTGAATGTTAGTCGTCTGAAAATTTTAGTACTCCTTGAAAAATAAAAAAAAGAATAAAAATTGTAACTCTCATAAATTATTTGAAGTTAAAACTAAAATTTTATGGGGCAATGCTGGAAATAAAATTTAACTTTTCCAATACAAAAAGCCAACATCAAGGGACAAAGGGAGTACAAAGCAGTCATAGTTGAAAGCAATCAATTTATAATCCTACAAGCTGCTAAAACTAAAAATTTATGAATGGCTCCAGTTTGTCAAAAAGGAAGGCATTATCCTCTGCCTTTCAAACAATTAACTCTTTGAAGTAGTAAAATAAAAGAGGGGAGAAAAGAAGAAGCAATGTAAAAAAGAATGTTAGTAACAAGAAATCAAAGTGCAAATTGGTGACAAACCTGAAAAATATCATTCAGATGGCCTAGAAAAGATTTCTCATGCCAAATGGAAGGCATGTTAAGCAGAGACGCTATCTCAAGTACCCCAACACATGTTTGGCTGGAACCTTCAAACACCGGCAGAGCCCAAGATCCTTTAATTAAGCAATCTTGGGCGACAAAGAGTTGTGGATACTCACGAACAGAGTAATCCATCACATCCGGAGTGGATTCGGGGGATTTATGGAGGAACACACGGCCAGGAAGCCCAAGTTGTTCTTCTCCGCTCTCTGCATCTGCATAGAACTTATACTCCCCATGAATCTTCATCCTATACTCACAAAGCCGCTGTCTGTCAATCTTGTTATGTGTTTTACCAAGAGCAAAAGGTTGGTAATGAGTTGTAAGAAAAGTCGGCCCCTTCAGTGTTGTTGTGGGTGCCCAAAATTGAACAAGTGAGTTGCCAAGAATTGTGTCCAATATCATTTCTTTGAGAGCATGTCTGATATTGTCTCTAACTGTCGGACTCGCACAAACATCGGGAATTAAATCCATAGAATTATCTGTAAATGAAAAATTGAGGTTGAGCCTAAAAACAGAAAAATATAGAAGAAAGAAAGACTTTGAGAGAGAGAGAGAGGTCACTTGCCATAAGAGGGAAGAGGATCATCGTCTTGTCGGCTCCAAAAAACCCAGCTAATGCCTTTTGAGTCGCAGTTTCTCCATAAAGGCAAATCGTTAGAGCCACGGGGTTCCTCAGTAATCTCCAGTCGCGACCATTTAAGTTCACCCTTCATGTAATTTTTGAATTTGGGAGGGAAATAGCCGTCATGTTCAAGGTCGAATAACAAAAAGTTCTTGTATTCAGGGGGTGGAGTTAAAGGCAAGAAAACTTCTTCAGCTGGAGAGAGATCCTTACCATGTTCAAGGCCGGAAAAAGATACCCTGTCAAGTTTAACCCTCTTCCCCCCTATACATGAAGAAGAAGAGCACATGACCTCTGGGGAAATCGGCCTTAAACATGGTACAAATCTCTCTCCAGCTGAACAAGTTTTCATCCCTTCAACTCCACCCTCTGAATTTAATGAAGACCTCATGGACGATTTGCTTGATTTTCTTGAATACGAGAACTTATGGCCACCGGCCTACCTCCCCGGAAAGTTGTAGAGAGAGGTTGAATCAGGCGGTGCAGCAACAACCCAGCAACTCAGCCTCTCCAAAGCGCTCTCTCTCTCAGCGTCCTTGACGGAGTTCGCGAGGGAGCGGATGAGGCGCTAATGTTGGGCCAAGTTTGAATACCGCTCGATAAAATCAAGATTTTTATCTTGATAAAATCAACTTAGATTTTATCAAGTGAGGAAGAAAATTTGATAAAATTTTAGATAAATTTGATAAACTCAAGTAAAAAACTGGGCCCTAGAATATTTGACTTTTGAGATATTTTTGTTGTGTTTAGAAACTGATCAGATGAACGGACCAGATTGGTCCAACACTCCAACACCACTAATTACTAATTACTACAAATACATTGGGCAACTTTATGAAAAGTCACAACAATATGCCTGTATACAAACTCTCTCCTCTCCCTTGAAGACAGTGACATCGTGCCTCTCTATTCGCCAGCGAGATTTTCTCTTACTTTAACTTATATTCGTTCATATGCATATGAATGTGTGTATATGCATGATACTTTTCTATAACAATCTAAAGTTGTTATTTGCATGTTCGTTCTCTTCGTCTATATTCGTATCTCTATTTTGTTTTGAATTTCTTTCCTGTTTAGTTTTTGTTCAGATCTTTCAGCCAATTACTTGAGTTTAGAATACAATTTTCTGACCGTGTCTAAAAATTTGCTTGCTTAATTTAATAATTTTGTTTTATATCAAGTATCTGTTGTTCCAGTTGTTTTCTGTTAATAATTTTTTTGTAGCATCTTCTGTATTGTGACGTATTTCTGTTTATATTTTATTGGTAATGATATTGAACTTCACCATCTGTCTCTTTCATCGCTAACGTATAGGCGAGGCTAATAGTATCAAACCCGAAATGTTTAGCGGTCAACATCTTGATAGATAGAAAAAACAAGTGCATTATTGGTTCACTGTGTTGCTCTTGTTGGAAAGCTATCCAAAATTACCGCAAGATATTGTAGAGAAGGAAAGAGGAATACTTTGAACTGAACTCTTTTACTCCACTTACTTCAAACCATGAAATACATCAAGTATTTATAGGCCCTAATGGATAATCTAGAATTAAATGAACTCCTAAATCCAAAGCATCATACATGAACCTTCCTAGATACATTCACCTAAGAATACATGAACCAACATAATGTGTGTAATTAACGAAAAGACATAGAACTCTTAAAAGACTCTAGAACTGTGTAGAAAAATCAAAAGACACTAGTCAAGTTTATCTTTTCAACACCCCCCTTTAAACTTGACTTTCTTCGTAACTCCAAGTAGTGCCCGAAGCCTCCCGAAGTCCTCGTACTTGAGCGGCTTAGTAAAAATGTCTGCACTCTGATCATGAGACTTTACAAACTTGAGCTCCACCTCTTTTTTTGTGATGCACTCTCTGAGGTAATGATACCTCGTATCAATGTATTTACTCCGATCATGGAAAACGGGATTCCTCGCCAAAGCAATTGCAGACTTGTTGTCAACAAAAATCTCTGTTGCTTCCTTTTGGACAAAATGCAAATCTTTTAATAAGTTTCGGAGCCAGATTGCATGACTCGTGCATGATGTAGCAGCAACGTATTCCGCTTCACAAGTAGAGAGCGCTACAATTGACTGTTTCTTTGAACTCCATGTAAAAGCAGCATTTCCCAAGAAAAATACGAAACCTGTAGTGCTTTTTCTGTCATCTAAATTTCCAGCCCAGTCACTGTCACAATATCTCACGAGCTTCGAATCATTAGAAGATGAATAAAACAACCCAAAATCTAGCGTGCCTTTAACATAACGGAGAATTCTTTTTGCGGCTTTGAGGTGAACAGAGGTGGGTACTTCCATAAAACAACTAATGAGCCCAACTCCAAACAAAATATCTAGCCTTGTACACGTCAAATATCTCAAACTTCCAACCAAACTTTTAAAAACTGTTGCATTTACCTTTTCTCCATCTTCATGCTTTGACAATTTAACTCCACACTCCACGGGGGTGTTCACAGGATTACAACTAGCCATCTCAAACTTCTGGCGTATTTCTCGTGCATATCCCTCCTGAGAAATAAAAATGTCATCCTCTTGTTGCTTCACTTCAATCCCGAGATAATAGGCCATAAGTCATATATCAGTCATCTCAAATTCTCGAACCATTGCCTTCTTGAATTCTTCAAACATCTCTGGATTATTTCCTGTAAAAATGAGATCGTCGACATATAAGCAAATAACCAGTATGTCCCCTTTTCCCATTCACCTTAGCGTAAAGAGCATGCTCGTGTGGGCATTTGGTGAAGCCATTAGCAATGAAATACTTATCAATCCTAGTATTCCATGCTCTCGGTGCTTGTTTCAATCCATATAATGCCTTCTTAAGCCGGAGAACTTTTCTTTCATGGCCTTTGATCACATACCCCATTGGTTGTTCAATGTACACCTCCTCCTCGAGCAACCCATTCAAGAATGCAGATTTAACATCCATTTGATAAATCTTCCAATTATTATAAGCAGCAAGAGAAATCAATAGCCTTACAGTATTTAAATGGGCAACAAGAGCAAATACCTCTTCGTAGTCAATTCCAACACGTTGACTATACCCTTTAGCCACCAATCTTGCTTTATACCTTTCAACTTCTCCTTTTTCGTTCTTCTTTGCTTTGTACATCCATTTTACGCCAATAGCTTTTTGCCCTTTTGGAAGTGTAGCAAGTTCCCATGTGTCATTCTTCTTTACGGCATTGATCTCTTCATGCATAGCACTTCTCCACTTTTCATCTTGCATAGCTTCTTCAAAATTCAAAGGCTCACTTTCCGCAAGAAGACAAAATAGGTCCAGCTGTTCGGTTACCTCATAAAGGTCAGTAAGATTCCGCATGCGTGGCGTTTTTTCAGCTGAGCTTTCTTCTTCTGATGATGGTTCAATGTGAGGAGAAACTGGAGGTGTTATTGGCTCTTGTGGTGCTTCAGAAACTAATTGCTCTTCCTCAAAATAGGGAAAGAAATCATAATTTTCCCCTTCTTGAGTATCCCATTCCCAGGTGTTTTCTTCGTCAAACTCCACATCTCTGCTAATCACAGTCTTCTGAGTAATTGGATTGTAAAGCTTGTAACCTTTCGAGCTTGAATCATAGCCAACAAAAACATACTTCTCACTCTTTGGATCAAGCTTCGACCTTTTTCCATCTGGGACATGAACATATGCAATGCTTCCAAAAACTCGCAGATGTGATATTGTAGGCTTCATTCCACTCCACGCTTCTTGCGGTGTCATGTTTTCTACACTCCTTATAGGACACCGATTTGACAAATACACTACACAGTCAACAGCTTCTGCCCAAAATTCCTTTGGCATTCTACCACTCCTTAACATGCTCCGCGCCATATTCAAAATTGATCTATTTTTCCTCTCAGCAACACCATTTTGTTGTGGCGATCTTGGAACCGTTAAAGGACGACGAATTCCATTCACTTCACAAAAATTCTTAAATTCATTGGATGTGAATTCGCCTCCTCTATCGGATCTCAAAGCTTTAACTTCATAGCCACTTTGCTTCTCAACCAAAGCTTTAAATTTCTTAAAAACTCCAAAAGATTCTAATTTTTCTTTCAAAAAATAAACCCAACTTACTTTTCCTGCTAAAGTCATCAATGAAAAGCAGAAATATAATTGTTCTTACCAAAAGATGCTGGTTTGATTGGACCATAGATGTCGGTATGAACAAGTTGAAGCGGCTCCATAGCTCTCGAAATGGATTCTTTTGGGAAAGGCTTTTGGAATTGCTTACCAAATTGACACCCCTCGCATAACTGATCCGGATGGTTGATAGAAGGCAAGCCATGTACCATCTTTTTTTGAGCCATCATTTTCAGTCCTCCGAAATTCAGGTGTCCAAGCCTCATGTGCCAACGCCATGACATATCTTTCACACTTACTTTTAAGCACTTGGCCACATCAGTTTGAAGATTTAACAGAAACATCCGATTCTTCGTCATGGAAACCTTTGCAACCAAATTATTTCTTTCATCTTTTAAAGAGAGACAACGATCTTTCATTAGAATTCCATAACCTCTTTCCAAAAGTTGACCCAAGCTCAAAATATTATTCTTCATTGTCGCCTGTTCTTCCTTCAATTGGAATTTATTATGAATTTCTTTATGCAAATATTACCTCACCCATACATTCCACCGGATTCAATGATCCTACCATTTTTGGCACAAAATACACATCTGACATGATTCGATGATCACCATTCTTCAAGCAAATTAGAATAGTACCTTTTCCCATGATTGGGACTTTTGAGGAGTGGCCAAAAGTGACATGTCCTTTCCACGTCTCATCAAGCTCTAGAAATTTGCTTTTGTCGCCGCACATGTGATTACTGGCACCATTGTCAAGGTACCACAAATTTTCTCCCATCTCCTCATTTTCTTTGACTGCAAGCAACAAAGTTGGTCCTGCTTCAACCTCTTTTTCTTCAACATGGTTATTGGCGTCTTCACATTCCCAAGAAAAATGCCCATATTTGTGACAACTGTAACATTCTACATGAGACTTGTCATACCTCCTTTGATTCGAATGGTTATCTCTTCCTCGACCTCGACTTCTTCCTTTTCCACGAGACCTTGATGATGAAAATTGATTTCTTTCTGCAAAGTCATTATTGAAAAAGCCAACATTGCCTTTTTCTCCTTCTCCGTGTCCACGACCACGTCCATATCCACGTCCACGTGCTTGTCCTCGACCTCGTCCTTGTCCTCGGCCTCGACCTCTTTGGGTGCTTCCACCTC
This sequence comes from Gaultheria prostrata, assembly GCA_036023075.1. Taxonomy (NCBI): domain Eukaryota; kingdom Viridiplantae; phylum Streptophyta; class Magnoliopsida; order Ericales; family Ericaceae; genus Gaultheria; species Gaultheria prostrata. The sequence continues at coordinate 2,053 of JAXBDA010003033.1, read as the reverse complement.
TATCATATCTCTCTCCATTGCCTTTGAAGGAGAGTTTTGCTTGCAAAGCGTATTCCAATGCTTCATTTTCAGTTTTCTTAAGCCTTTCCTCATGAGCTTGTAAAGATCCCAAGAGTTGGTCAATTGTCATGGACTCCAAGTCTTTTGACTCTTCAATAGCAACCCAATATGTGCAAACTTTGGACGTAATGAACGAAGAATTTTCTCCACCACACGAACATCTGCCACATTTTCACCATATCGCTTCATCTGATTCACAATAACCAGCATTCTTGTGAAAAGAATCCGAAATAGACTCCAACTCTTTCATGCGAAGGGCTTCAAATTTGAAGACGCACTTTCTTCACTTTGTCAACTCCTTTAAAACAATTTTGGAGGATCTCCCATGTCTTTTTCGCAGTGGTTTCACTGGCCACTTTTTCAAACATCGAATCATCCAAGCCCTGATGGATGAGAGTAAGAGCACTTCTATCCTTCTTTCTTAACTTCTGCAATGCATCCTTTTCAGTAGCATTCAAGGTCGAATCGTCTTGTGGCTCTACATATCCTTTCTCTACAATCTCCCAAACATCTTGCGAACCAAGAAGTGCCTTCATTCGGATCGACCAATTGTCAAAGTTGTCTTTGGTAAGACGAGGATATTGAAATCCTATCAAGCCATTCGCCATTGCGGCTCTGATACCACTTTGTTGGAAAGCTATCCAAAATTACTGCAAGATATTGTAGAGAAGGGAAGAGGAATACTTTGAACTGAACTCTTTTATTCCACTTACTTCAAACCATGAAATACATCAAGTATTTATAGGCCCTAATGGATAATCTAGAATTAAATGAACTCCTAAATCCAAAGCATCATACATGAACCTTCCTAGATACATTCACCTAAGAATACATGAACCAACATAATGTGTGTAATTAACGAAAAGACATAGAACTCTTAAAAGACTCTAGAATTGTGTAGAAAAATCAAAAGACACTAGTCAAGTTTATCTTTTCAACAGCTCTATGCCCTTGGAAAACCTCAAACAGAAAAGGAGTCATTTATAGTTGGTTTGTTCCCGAGAAAATTGAGTATCAGTACTATAGTAGAATTCTAAGTGCTCTATCTGACCATCTTCATGACGTGCACCACTTCAACTGCTAAAGAATTGTAGGACACATTAGAGGTTGAATATGGGATAACAGATGCCGGTAGGCCCGAGATTAAGAGGTTTCTGGATCTTTAATAAGCACAAAATGGTTGACGATAAACCCGTTGGTGATCAAATTCATGAATTACAAGAATATTTGAAGGGGGATAAAAGGTTGGCACTACTTTTAGGATTCAAGGTGTCATGTCTGATAGATAAATTACCATAATCTTGGACTGATTTTTGCCAAAACTCTTAGGGACAAACAATTTGATTTAGCCTTAACCCAAGTGAGCTCCAAATTGCAGTTTGTTAGATATTTTGGCACTTTCTAGGGTTGTTCAAAATCTTCATTCGTCTGTTTATTATATCGACTCCGTTTGAATTGTAATGGGTAGATTTTTTCCTCTGATTATCTGCGCCAAGTTGACCGCTGCGAAGTCAATCTATTAGTGTGAGAGGTAAATGTATTGCACAACACATCATGCATAATTTTCCAAGATTAAAAATTCTGTTTCTGCACAAACTCTCCGAAAATTAGCTTTCCACATATATACAACAAATATCCAATAAGGACTCCCTTAAATTCTATGGTATGGGATTTTTCGTTCGGGATCAAATTTTGATGATCCGAACCGTTAGATGTGTTTAAAACGTATTTTTAAGGTCCGACATGAAAATCTGTCCAAAAAAAAAATACCTGAAAGGGCTTGATTTGAGCAGTTTTTAATAAATAAAAAAACGTGTATATGTATAGTTTTATCAAAAATTGCTCGGATCAAGCCCTTCCGGGTATTTTTTTATATTAAAAACGCCTTCTAAACACATCTAACAGCTCGGATCAACGAAATTCGATCCCGAATGGAAAATCTCGCAGGTAGCCTATATGAGAGAGCCCTTACTAGAAAGGCCTCTTTATATAT
>JAXBDA010003032.1:0-37675 GCA_036023075.1 Gaultheria prostrata | reverse complement strand
CTCACATTTCAACCTCCATCCTCAACCACCTTTTCAATCCCCATTCTGAACCCCCATTCCAACCCTCATCTCAACCACCATTTCAACCCCCGTTCTCACCCCCATCTCCACCACCATTTCAACCCCCGTTCTCACCCCCATGTATAAATTCCAGTAAGACTTGGAACTATTATCACCACTACCTTTTTGCTCATCATCCTCTGTATACTCTATCACCACTAACCACTAAAATTTCTCTTCAAATCATGAGCAACTTGAAGCAAAGGGTTTTGAGGGGAGATTTTGACACATCTTCCTCTGACGACGACGATACTGAAATGGCGCAACAACTTATGATGATGAGGCAGTTCAAAAAAATGCAAAGAAGGCGTAACCCATAAGGGGGTCATGTTGGTTCTACAAGCGGTCGAGCTTGGATCCTTTTTGATAGAGGGTGCTGACTAGCGAATCAATGCTGAATACTTCTCTGAGAATCCAGTCTATGGCGAAAACTTCTTTCGCCTACGTTTTTGAATGAATCAACCCTTATTTGAGAGGATCTTAAGTCAGCTTTAACAACACGATGATTATTTTGTCCAAAGGAATGATGCAAGGGGAATTCCAGGTCTAAGTGGTATTCAAAAGATGACTGCAGCAATGAGGATGCTTGCATATGGGATGCTTGCCTACTGATTCCGTTGATGAATAGATAAAAATTGTAAAAAGTACAGCCATAGAGGCTTTCAAGAAATTCTGTATAGGTGTTGTCCACATTTTCGAAGCAGAGTAACTGAGGTCCCTAAATGAAGCTGATGTTGCCAGGCTCCTACATGAGGGAAGCCAACGCGGATTCCCTAGAATGCTAGGCAGCTTGGACTGTATGCACTGGCGATGGGAGAAATGTCCAACTGCTTGCCATGGCTTCTACACCGGACACTTCGACAAACCCACAATCATTCTTGAAGCTGTTGCCTCGTATGATTTATGGATTTGGCATGCTTTCTTTGGCATGCCTGGTTCATTCAACGACATCAACGTGCTTGATCAATCTCCTCTCTTTAATGATCTCCGTGCCGGTCGTGCCCCTCCTGCCAATTTTGAAATCAACGGACATCAATACAACATGGGGTACTACCTTGCTGACGGTAACTACCCCAAATGGGAAACTATCGTCCAAACCATTACTCAGCTAAAGGGAAAGACAAAAAAAATATTTGCGAGGAAGCAAGAGGGATCCCGAAAGGATGTCGAAAGGGCATTTCGCCTTCAAGCACGTACCGCAATTGTGAAAGGGCATGCACGCTTCTGGGATGCGGAAGATCTGTACTATATCATGAAGACTTGTGTTATTTTGCATAACATGATAATTGAAGACCAACATGGTATCGATACAGATCATGAAATCAATGAACTTCTTCGTGAAAGGCAAATTGAGGTCTCGCGCGAGCGAATAGATGTATTCACTAACTTCCTTCCTCGTAACCGAGAAATCCGATCAGCTGATGCACACCATTCAATCCACAATAATCTTGTGAACACCTATGGGCGCTTGATGGAGACGAAGAATGAGCTATTGTGTGTACTTTTCTGTTGTTGTGATCTTGGAGTCTTGTAATACGTTTTCTGTGTGAGGGAAATTAGCTAAACAAAGTGTGTCAAATGGTTGTAGTTTTTTATTGTTGTTGTATTCGAGTCTTGTAATATGTTTCCATGTCATGGAAATTAGTTAAATAAAATGCATTTCAATTCTGATAGTGAAAGATACATTAGAGGCATAATTGAACATAAACTAAACGTTACATCTAATAATACGAGAAGTACAACAATCAATACGGGGGAAAATAATCTGTGGAATTTGAGGTAGCCGCCAATTTCAGCATTATTTCATCCTTGCGATGCTGGTAATAGAACTTCAGCTGGGGGGTCGTGAACCAGAGATAAGTCCATTTGCATAATATTATCTTCCATCTCTCTATCTTTCCTCGCCGCATTCCTCTCCTCAATGGCTGCCCTTTTCTCGTCTAGTTCCGTTTGCCTTTCCAAAGCTTGCATTTTCCTTTCTTCCATTTCAGCCTTCCTATTTTCCTTATCAATTGTATTTTGGCTCATTTTATCCATCACGCTATAAAACTTTGCATCCTCAGCTTCCTCCTTCTTGCTCTTTGCTTTTTTTTTTTTTCCTTTGCCAGCTTTCTTCCGCCAAGCCTCTTTCGTGGAGATTCAACACTACCACCTCCTCCACTCGTAGGAGTGCTATCTGCATTTAGAGACTGAACAAATGAATGTTGCATTTCATCAAAATCATCGAATGGAGGCACCGAACTCGTAGCCATTTCAGCAGTTCTTGTCCCGGCGAGGGTGAGATCTTGCCACTTAATGCTGTGCTCTAAGATTGCCCAACAACTCTCTAAACAGAAAGGTTTATTCTCGTTATCTTTGTACGTTTTCTTCGCTTGATCAAACTGTATATAGGATAAGAAATTTTTAATTGAATTTATGAAATATAATTATAAAAAAGTTAAAATTGCTAGTCAAAACCGCGTGTGTTACCTCATTTTGTTTGGTCATTCCACTTTGATGTAGATCTTTAATTTGCTTTAAATAGCCACGAAATTTGTTGCAAGCCTTCTGAATAATTTACCAACGAGCTTTGATAGAAGCTTCTGTTCGTTGATCGTCTTGTGTGGAGTCACTATATTCTTTGAACACCCGAGACCAAAATTTACCTCGTGCTTGGGAATTTCCAATAATCGGGTCTTGAGTAATGCACAAATAAGCCGTACATATTGCTTCATCTTGATCGGAAGCAAACGGTTTTCCTCTCGCAGTACGGCTTGACTCCACCATAATCAGTGTACCAATTTTTTTAATTTGGTGAGTGTGGGTGGAATTTTTTGGTGATTGTTGGTAGTGCAGAAGTTTACCCAACTCATGTATATGTAGTTGAAAAAAAATTTGAATGTTGGAAAGAGAGAGTTGTTGCAATCCAATTAGAGCCGTTGGATTTAGGTGTATCATGATCTTACCACACCGAATAATTTTTACCCAAAGCTTATCTTCTACGTTTGTTCCTTTCATCTACAGAACTTGTGAAAAACGAGAGAAACCAGACGCACAATGTCTCTCTCGATCTTTCGTCGGTCTCCCTCTGTCTCTCTCTCTTTCTAAATCTACAACAGTGTCTCTCTCGATTAGCTGGTTGATCAAACCCAAACCCCCTTTCAATTCTCGATCAAACCTCATATCTCTCTCTCTCTCTCTCTCTCTCTCTTTATATGTGAACCCCTTTGAAAAATCCCAAACCGTCAACAATTTTAGCAGTTTCGGACAAAAAATTGTAGATTCCAGCGATTATTTTGCATTTTTCGGCCACTGGGTGAAATCCGGTCATTTGCCGGCGAGATTTCAGGTAAACACCGGTCTGTATTCTGGTATATAGACGTTTGTTTTGATGAGCTGGCACATATGACCACAGCCATTTGGGGTGCCAAATATCCATCTCCTTTTCCAACTTTACCATTTTTCATCCCCTTTTCCATCCCCATTGGAGCTTGGAGTTCTATCCTGGGGATGGAAAATGGCTATACAACCCCTTTTCCAACCCCCATTGGACATGCTCTCATAAAAGAAAAGTTATGTGGATATGTTGGTGATCAGAATTTACAAGAAGATGCAAATTATATTTTGTCAAAGTTGAAATTATGTAATATGTGTCTTTTTGAAGAGTATTGTAAAACCTTCCAAAAAATATTTTTACCAACTTAAACCCTCAGCTATTGCTCACTGGCTTGATCAATTTTTTCATAAACTCCCAAGTCCATGGGATGAGATAAGTTTTAACAATTACCCTGAGTTTCTTAAAAAAAGAAAAGGGAAAGATGATAATTTAGGTTTTCGTATTAATTTTGTTTCAAGACAAATAGCATATTGCTGTCTTGAAATGAAAGCTAAAAAGCAGGTAAAAACTAGATTTCCAATACAAAAACTGGACAAAAATATTGTGATCGTAATTTGCAAGAAAATTGGAAAATTGGAAAATTGGTTGTAAACCTACTTTTCAGAAAAAATAATTTTCTAAAAAGAAGAAATCGTTTAAATGGAAGCCTTGGACGAAAAACAAAAAAAATTCTAAGAAGAAAAAGTATGTTCGTAAAAAGAAAAATACCAAGGCAAACACTTCAGAAGAGAAGACTTCAAAAATATTTGCAATGAAGAATGTCATTATGCACCTGAATGTCCCAACAAGGGAAAAAGTGCAAAGAAAATGGTCAAGATTCTTGAGGAACAAGCGCTTGAAGTCTTATTTGGTGAAGAGTTTAGTGATATAAAAGAAATTCTATATGAGATTGATAGTGAATATAAAAGTTCATCTGACGATGAAGAGTTAGTTTTCATGCTTAATGAATTACGTTATGCAGACAAAAACTCATCGTCATACATTACACCTAGTCCTGCAGAAGAATTAGAAACATTATGGTTAGGAGACGTGATGGGTGAAGAAACACTCTTTACTGAATAGGATATAGAGAAGTTTGAAAAACTTCAACAGGGTGGAAACACCACTTCTCCGTTATCTAGAGAACAGGACATGTAGATATTGCTCTTTTTGATAAAAAAAAGTAGCAAGACGGAAAACAAAAATCCAGAAGTCCGCTATATACATATTGCATTAATCCAAGTTAGGATTAATGCTTTATTTAGACAAGGGATAATAGTCCTATTTTGTCTGTTTTATTTGGTAAAAGATTTACTGACCCCATGAAAGCAGTCATTGGAGGAATTCAATCCAATTTAGTAAATAGAGTCATTTGGGTTAACATAAAACTGAATTTCTTTATCTCCATTAATGACCCAAACTTAGAAGATACAGTTCAAATGAGAATTAAGACTAGAGGAATTGATATGAAATCAATTTTCAACGATCTGACAATACAATGGAGGACAATCCATGAGTTAGCAAAATTTCCTGAGACATCTATGAAACCCATAGATAAGCATATGGTTGAAAATTTTGAACCGCGACCATTTGATTTTGCTATTCAACCTAGGTTAATAAATTGGACAGACCTAGAGATTCTTAGGAACTTGGTACTTGCCGATGTGGTAGAACTTAGAAGGCAATCATCTGCTAGTAATAGTTTGGCAAATAGATTTTCCTAGTCCATCAAGAGGATCTATTGCTACAAAAACTGTGCAAGTTCCTGTTATGCCTAGTACTTCTCATAGAAATAAGCAGAATGAAGATATTCAAAATGCACAGATTTATCATTTCCAAACAAAAATGATGAAATTATTTTTTCTTCTAGTCAAGGTAAGAACAGATATACCTATGTTATAGATAGAAATAAGCAGAAGGAAGATATTCAAATTGCACGGATTTATCATTTTCAAACAAAAAATGATGAAATTATTTTTTCTCCTAGTCAAGGTAAGAAAAGATATACCTATGTTATGGGTACTTTTAATTTTTTGGGATATAAAACCATATACCCTAAATGTTTTATTAGATACAGGAGCTACTATTTGTACCTGTAAATGGAACGCAATTCCAAAAGAAAATGGGTATTAATGAAACACCCAATTTTAGTTACAGGAATTGATGGAGGTAATACTGAAATACAGTTAAAGGTTTGGATGGAAGATACTAAATTTGTCATTCCAAAAATTATATGTTTTTCCTATATGCATGGTGATATTTTGTTGGGTAATAATTTTATTTATCAATATTTGCCAATGCAGAATTAGTATTAACTATAAAAAAAAAACAAATACATTAGTGCATATATATATATATATATATATATATATATATATATATATGCATATAAAGTTTTAGAACAAAACTTTAGTGAGGATCCTTTGAAATTATGGTCACGAAGCCCTCGTTACTATAGCTTAAAACTAAGAAACCCTAACGTAATGGTTAAAGTGAAACCTATGATCTATACCAGATAGGATATAGATGAGTTTGATATGCAAATAAAAGAACTTCTAGATAACAGTTAATTGAGGAGACTACTAGCCCCCACTCTAACCCAGCTTTTATGGTAAGAAATCATGTTGAGATTAAGAGAGGTATAGCTGAATGATAGTCAATTATAAAAGGCTAAATGAGCAATTAGTCTTCGATGGTTATTTTATACCCCGCAAAGATATTTTGATTTCCTTAACTAAAGGATCAAAAGTTTTTAGTAAATTCGATTCCAAAAGTGGTTTTTGGCAAATCCAATTTACTGGAGATTCAATACCATTAACAGCTTTTAGTACTCATAGAGGACATTATCATTGGAATGTAATGCCTTTTGGATTAAATATAGCACCACAGGTTTATCAGAGATGGATGGATAGTATTTTCAAAGATCTTAAAGATTTTTGTGTGGTCTGTATTGATGATATATTGATTTTTTTCTAAAACCCAGGAGGATCATAAAAAGCATTTAAAAATACTTTGGAAAAAATTCTAAAAACATGGAATTATTTTATCTTCAAAAAAGATTGAGCTTGAAAAAGAATCAATTGAATTTTGGGGAATAATTTTAGATCAACAAGGTTTTAAATTGCAAGAGCATATTCTTTCAAAAGTTAGAGATTTCCCAGATGTATTAGAAAACAAAACTCAGTTACAAAGTCTTTTGGGAATTCTAAATTATGCAAGAAATTTTATTAAAAATCTTTCAAAAATCGAAACTCCTTTATTAGTCAAATTAAGGAAAAATGTCAATTTACTTGGAAAAAAGAAAACATTGTATTGATTAGACAACTCAAGGAAAGTCTTACTAAATTGCCTAATGTTTATTATTTACCTAAACAGGATGATAAACTTATTTTAGAAACAGATGCTTCTGATACATGTTGGGGTTGTGTATTGAAAGTAATAAAAACTATTTTTTGGAAGGAAGAAACACTTCTACTAAGTGAAAATAAGATACGAGCTAGAAAAGTTCCTATCACAAAAACCTTCAAAAAGAAGAATTGATTTGTGGCTATAATTCTAGTACTTTTAAGCCCAACCAGCAAAAGTATATTATTTTCGAAAAAGAATTATTAGCTATAAAATTATCATTATAAAAGTTCAAGATTTATCTTGCACCAAAAGTTTTTATTGTTAGAACAGACAATAAAGTTGTAAGAGATTTTTTGATTAATAAAAAATCTATTGATCAAAGCCGACAATTAAGTTGGTATAATAAAATTGCAGAATATACTTTTGAGGTAGAACACCTTAAGGGGGAGCTGATTTTGGGGCTCCCTTTTTTTATGCAGGAACTCCAAAATTTAATGAAGTTACACAACTACCCTTTTCAAAATACAAAAATTACTGGAGGCACTCCACCCTAAAGTTATCTCCTCATTTACTTGAGGCACTCCTAACGGAAACTGCTTTATGAAGTCCTCACCCTTCAAAGGTATAGGGCCATGCTGGCAACACCAAAAAGAACATTCAATTTCACTTATATAAACATAATTGGAGAGCTCTTAAAAAAAAACTTAATCTGGAGAAAGCAAAAGTCAAAGGATTCAACTTCGACAAGCCATACAAGTCATTTTTTTCCTAGTAGATGCATGATACTAGAGCATCTGAAAGAGATGATTTCGTGTCAGGGCGTAGCAGCAGGAACCAAAATGAGACTAATGATCCAAAACAACTAATGTTAAAAAATTAACAAAAGTTAAATACTAGTGCTAATAAACTGATGTTAAATACCAGCTTCAAACAAAACAACTAATAATCCAAACTAATGTGAAGAAATGGGTCGGTTATATGTAAAGCAACAAAGAGATGATTTGTAAAGTAAATGTACAAATGGGTTGGTTATATGTAAAGAAATCCAATTCATTGACACGAAAGAGATGATTTTCACGACACATGTAAAGGAAATCGCAGATGTAAGGAATGCATATTCACGCCACATGCAACAAAGAGAGATATAATCTATAACCTGATCGAACAGAATGTAAGCCAGAGGCGACGATCAGGAGTAGCTACTGGTGACGAAAGGTAACGGGGAGCAGCACTTGGCGGCTAGGATTTGAGTTTGCATCTATTTTTCTTCTTCCATTAACAAAGAAGCAGATGAGAAGAGTAAAATTATTTTGGAGTGCCTGAAGTAATTCATGGAACTTGCAAAAGGGTACTTTTGGAAAACCACTTTAGCTTGGAGTGCCTGCATCGATTTTTGGAGTGCGATTTTCAATTCCCTAATTTTATTGCTGATTTTTTGAGTAGACCTTTTTATACTTGCAGGGAAATATAGCTTAAACAGCTATGGCAGATAGAGGTGGTGTCGTTGGCGACAACGATTGGGGTGGCAGCTTACTGAGTTTTCTGGCGGTGGTTGCAGCAATGATAGGTTTGGGATGTTGAGTTGGTTCCCGGGCTAAGACAGGAGTTTGTTGGGCTGTGTTTATGGCCTTTGGGCTTCGGCCATCGGGTTGTTGAGTGGCAGTGTTTCAGGAGGCCGTGGAGGGGTGTTTCGAGCCGTTCTCCGGGGCAGCAACAGGGCATGTTGTCCAGGTTCCGGCGACGGTGGTGGCAGTGGATCATCTCTTGGCGACGTTCTTGATAGCTATCTGGGTTTTGAGGCCCTTTGGTGTTTTTTGTTTTGAATATTTATTCTGGGTTTTTCAGACCATTATTGGGATGTTGGACTTCAGTCCTTTTAGGCGGGCTTTGTTCCATTAGGTGTCCTTTGATTGGTTTCTTGCCAGTCATAGGTTTGGGTCTTGGATTGAACTGATTGCTCATTCGAGGCATGTTAGTCTTGTAATCTTCAAGATCAATGAAATCTTTTTGCCTTTCAAAAAAAAGATAGAGGCAAACAGCCGGTAGAAGGAGATTGGTAACAATTGCCAAAAAGGCACCCAAAGAAGAAAAAGCTTATGTAGTTTTTGCTAGATTCCAACCAGGGATCTATAAAACATGGGAAGAATGTCATTCGCAGGTGAATAATTTCCCTGGAGCTTGCGATCGCAGTTATGATAGCATAACCAAAGCTAGAAGAGCTTGGTACAGTAGACCACCAATGGTCTCTGCACCACCAATGGACTTTATACGACCTATGGTGATCCCTCCAATTAGACCAATTGGAGTTCCCATAAATATTATAAGGGATCCAGGAATAAAGAATTTTCTATAACACAGGGATTCCAAGCCCTGTATATGATCATCTAAATGTAGTATGGAAAAGCCATATTTCTGGAGTCAAGGCAAAGTTCCGCCAAAGCATGGCAGGATCGGTTGATGAATTAGCCAAGCAAGCTAGTCCTACAAGCTGCTGAAATATCTAGTATAAAAAGAAAACAAAATGTTTTAGAAAATCTTTGTTTCCAAATCATTAAACAAATGGATTGACAATGGATTTTAAGTTTGAGAAATTAAATAATTTTCTTCAATTATCGGATCTCATAGCCAATGAGTTTCTGGATCCTATCTTTTCAAAGATAAAAAAGATTTGTCTTTGTGAAAAATCAAGGTCAATTTTGCCTCTAGAAATTTTCATAAAAATTCATGTGATGGTAAAAGACCATCAAGGAAAAATCAATGAAAAAGGCAGATTCAATTTTAGGAAAGAAATCCGTAAAACCATTATTTGTCTGAATCACAATGACTGGACGGATGATGGGATTAATTGGGGAATAACTAATAAAATTTATTTTCGAAAATTTGGATCCATTATATTGGGAGTCCTTCCCAATGATGATAAGGACAATGCTCGCATGTGTGGCAAACAACTACACATGGAATAAATATTTTACATTCTGGATTTCAAGTTCAGTTGGATGGCAAGAACGAGAACGCTTCTTTCAGCCATATCATATTTGGTATTTAAAGCCTACTGAAGATTGGGAATTTGAGCAGGAAGTAAATCCACTACACTCCAATCCAAATTTAAACTTCCTAATCTCGATCCAGTAGAATACTGGATAGAAAGTCTGTTGAAGCTAAGCCAGCACGCAGCTCAGATTAAAGGGACAATTCCAGCTCCCTTCATGATAACTGATGGAAGGAGGATATTTGTCACACATTATCCTATTTCCTATGAAAGAACTGATGAGCAGATACAGGAAGTAGAAGCTCTTTTGAACAATATCAAGAAACGAGAAAATCTTGATTTACCAATGGAACTAACTATACAAGCTGATTCCATCGAAGAAGACAGAAATTTGGATTCAGCCAGGACCCATATTCTCCAGCTGACGATGAATATCAAAATCTCATCAACCAGATGGAAGGCTAAACAAGTTGCATCTTTTACTGACGCAAGCCATGACATCAAGAAAAGGGTCTAAAACCTGTAAGGAAGATTCTCCACCTGGCAGGTTTTTGAAGACGGGAGACTGGGACCCTCTTGTTATATTTTGTATATCTATAAAGGCATTAGTTAATGATGTAAGGAAAAATCTAAAAGGCTATTACTAGGTTGTTAGACTTTTACTCCCTCCGTCCCTTTTATAGTGTGTACATTTTTATTTTGGGTTGTCCCTTAATAAGTGTGTGTTTTGAAAAGTTAGTGGGTACATTTCCTATTTTGCCCTTAAAAGTAGATTCCTTTTTAAAAAGTTAGTGGGTATTATTAGATTGATAAGGGTAAGTAATGGAAAGTAGATGTAAAAGTTACTATAAAAGTTATTGTGAGAGAAAAATAGTTGGAATTCCCGGGTAACACACTTAAAAGAGGACGGAGGGAGTAATTTATTAGGTTTAGACATTTTAGTCCAACTTGTCTATAAATAGACAAGTCTTTTGCATTTGTAAAGCATGTACAAAGTCTCCAACTTTTATGTGCTGAAAGATAGAGTCTACATTTCAAAACCATCTATGCTTCTGTTAGTTTTATGTGCACGATAACCCTTGCTTGTATGAGAGTTGTGATCCCAGCGCTTGCTAGTTAGAATAAATTGGAAGAATAACATTTCGTGCATAGGCTCCACATATATGCTCTAGGTAGATTAACTTGTTTTGCTTTTTCTTGTTCTGCTAACCTAATGAGAAATAAGATGAGATTCGGTGCTTTCTTTTTCAAATGCCCCGAAGTAAAATGAATTTTGTAAGATGGGGGTTTGTTTAGGCTCGAGCCAACCGCGAATTATATTTATAGCAAGTTGAGATGGAATAGCATGATTTGTTGTATACGTATACATATAGTGACACAATTGCAGTAGAAATAACTTACAAAATGGAAACTCTCAAATGGGGGAAATCTATGAGCTGAGTGGCCCCTTTCCCAGGTAATGACAATTTCTTTGGTGAAGTCTACCAATTCTTGACTCCCTCAAAATATAAAGTTCACCATAAAATTTTCCATGCTTGCATGAGAACAGGAACACTTTTCACAATTGACAAAGATAAGTTTCACAGGCTAAGTTTACACAATTCAACCAAAGAATACAAATGCTATACCCCATCTGAATGAAAAAATCAGAAGTGTACCATTTCCACGTTAAATCTAACAAATGGTTCGATTTTCGAAGATCACCACTGCTACCGTTATCTCAACAAGCTAGAGAGAACATTATTATCACATGAAAACTTGGGTAAAACTTGCAAGGTTAAAACTTGTTCCAACAAGACACAACCAATTAGCTAGGCCCTCTAACCAAGGTCTTATCTCTGTAGCCACAAACTTGGAGTCACGTTCATGATGGTTAAGATCCCTTCGCCAAAGAGGCTTCACGTTCTTGCCGACGATGTTCACGCTGAATGAATTCAATGCAACATTAAAATATGGAAAAGATAAACAATTTCACCAGTAGTCGCATGAATAAATGGACTTCGAAACAGATTTCCATTAAATTTGTCAGTTTAAACAGCATGAAAGCAAGCACAAAAACTCTGTGAACCCAGTTTCAACACATGTAGTTTATTACCCCCAGTTGCTCTAAATGCTACTATTACATTTAGGCTCCTTTTGTTTCAGTCTCCATATGTTCTGACATAAAATGTTTGACAATTAGAAAGATTCTACATGTAAAATAATTTTGCAAAGAACAATCTTTGTGCCTTTTGTTATCCGGTGTTTGGTTGATAATTGAAAATGTTTCCAAAAGAGCTTTTTGGTAATTGGGCTCTCTTCCTCAGCCAATAAAGATATGGAAAGCAGAAATTTTGATTAGAGATATAGCTATGGGGATCAATCATCAAATTGCGCTTTGATGCAAGTGGAAAACATGCAAACTCCTAATGAAACCAATCCTCAAATCAAAATTGAATGGACATTATTAACAAATGAACCAACCCAATTTGTTGAGGATGAAGCATCCTCCACTCGTCTTGTTTCTCTGTTTTGGAGTTGCCGGAAGAACTGGTATCAGACGGAGTGGAGAACTAAGTGGTCAAAAGTAACAATCGGGGTTTTACAAGGTAAAACATCTTTGCTCTTATGATAGAAAACTAGCTATATGATTAGCACCCACAAACAATAGATAACGGTGGAAAATGGGTGAACTTTACAGGAAATATTTTACATTGAACTCCATTTGTTCGAAGTGAAAAACAAGGAAGAACAGATCCTTGACCTAGACTTTACAGAGGTATTCTGTTATACAAAAGATTTGTTTCAAGGTAGTAGAAGATAAATATCTTCCGTATACTAACTTTACTTAAATTTTGCAAAAGGTAGATAGATCTCTTCTATAGCACAAACTTACTTGAAACACCCTTTTTTGCACTCTATAATTAAAATTACTTGAAACAAAATGCACTCTGCAGACAAAAATAATAAAAATAACAATAGGAAAGTAGGAAACGTACCCTTCTTTCCCAGTACGGAAGAAAACAGACAAAATCATAGACTGGAGTAATGGTTGATACCAAAACGACATTGAGACCAGTAAACAACAAAAGCGCTGTCATGGGCCGGGTTCTATGTGGCATCTTTCTTTAGTTTTAACAAGCTTCTTGCCCTGCAACGAAGATCATACATAGTCATCAGCTTAAGAAAAATCAAACAAGTTAGATACAGTAAGCTAAAATACTTAAGGCCCTTCTGTTTGACGGGACTGGCAGTATATCATCCTGTAGGATATGTTCATACGTAATCATATTAGCAAACCACACCTGTCATGATAATATTCCACAAAGATTATGTGTCCGATGGTGTTTAACCCGGGCCGTTCAAATTTTAACCCGACTCCGGATATGAGATCCCCTTCCCCTTAGACATATAGTAGTTCAATCCGATCATATCCGGAAAAAACAAACGGATCATTAGGGAGTATGAAGACAAAAAATAGACCGACATAATAGACATTCAACGAGAACAACTCACAAGAAAATGTTGAAGAGAAAAAATTATTTCATTAACAAACGGGAAATATAATCAAGACCGCAAGAATCAATTATTCAATTTGTAGTACAGAACTAAATGGTTCACTTACCGAAAAAAACTAATCGGCTTACTGAAATCAAAATAACATTCAAGAAAGGGCTTTTCTTTGGCGACACGAGATTCCAGATAGAAAACATTGACAGCCAGAGGGAGGACAACCAAAAAAGATGTAATGTGGAGTGCTAGTGTAAATCGCACTCCCTGGCATCCATTAGTCCAGAGAGGCAACACTGATAGCCGGGGAAGCAAATACAAAAGACACACAGCAGAACCTATACTTTCCAAAATTACATACGAGAAACTGCCTACACATTAGAAGCCCTCATAACATCCTCCTGTTATATTTATACAGTCTTTGCCGTCGCATTAGAATCCCTCATAACATCCTCCTGTTATAATTATACATAGACTTTGCGTCGGTACTAAAATCTATGAACTTCCCCTAGCTCAAAATAATCTCTCGGATCAAGTTTCGTATTCAAATAAGAAACTACCAAGGTCCATACGTAGAAATTTCCAAATAAAATAGCGAACAATATAGTAGATCGAGGTTAGAAATTGAGCATAATTCTTTGAGTCGGACTTGAATTTCGGTTCAGTGCTAGGTGGACTTCTCGGCCACCCTAAATGATCCAAAGCCGGAATGTTTGCATAGTATGTTGCTTCAACGTTCACATAAGGTTGGACGTTAGACTAATCTATGGAATCAGCGTCCGCTACTCGGCATAATCAGACCCTTTAGACAATATGATTGCCAATCGCACTCTTTGCAAGATTGCAACTCCTCACACTCCCAGCCAGGATCCAACCTGCGTTACCACTCTCTAAAGACAGCCTCAACACCCAATCTTACACCTTCAGTCGTCTCGACCATCTCAGTTGCTATCGTGCCATCTCAGTTGCTATCATAACTTCCCTGAGGTTGCCAAAACCAGCCCCTCATTACCAACTCGGCACTCACTCTTATATTCTTGCAAGGAAGGACCTAGGGCGGATAAGCTGGAGAAACCACCCTACCCAAGTTTCAAAATCTCTTTAGAATTACATTAGTTTTTTCTTCTAAAAAATATCAAAATTGTATAAGCTCGCCCACCCAACGTTTTAAAAAAAAATCAACACCCGCCCATCCAAGATTTGTACAAAACATTCAATATTCGTCCTCCTTAGATTGTAGGAGACCTGGGAAAAGAAATTAACACCAGCTTCAATATTACTGTTCGTAATAAATATGAATGCATAAGATTTTAGGCATGTACAATTATATGTGATTATACCTTTGTAGTTGTAAAGGTTGATCCAAATATTTACAATAATTTTTTGATATTGTTTTTGCAATATAGATTTACAGAAATTGATATCACCTCGTGGCAAAAAACCAAAAAAAAATTGCTGGCCGACCCAAATCCTGCGTCCGTCCTTGTATTCTTGCAAAATGTTTCATCAACTTTGACTAACCAAACCAAAGCTAGTGCCTATGGCGTGGCCGAGGAACCCATTGAGGATTTTTCTCGAACACGTGATGGCCCATTTACTGAAACTTCCTCTCTGTCTCCAAATCAAAACTCAAAAGGACAAAAAAGATAGCAATTGGGCATACAACGGTGGAAATACATGACCCGAATATATTCTCTCTTCTAACAACACGATTGATTCCGTTTTTACAAAACAACCCATTAAAAGTCACAGTCGATTTGGTTTGCACAAAATCAATTTGCTTTCTAACAATTTATGCTTGGTTTCACTTATTATATCACGAATTTTGAGTATAGCTGAAGAAGATTTAAGGGTTACCGTAAGCAAGAGTAGGCTTCAATTGTGGCTGCTTTATTCCTTCCGCAACTCTATAACTAGAAGTTTTGGGTTCAATTCTGAACTCGAAACAACTTAAAACCTCTTTCGTTGAATTTTCGCCTTAATGCCCCCTTCTCCTTTTCGATTTTTCAAAATGAACCCTGTGGTTATTACTATGTGTGGGCCTCATATCGGCATTTGTTGCCAGTAAATTGGATGGGATTTCATTTCGGACCATATTATTAAAGGGGAAATGACCAAAACATGATTTTTAAAAGTATTAATTCCGATTTCATGCATGTTTTTTTGGAAATGACCAAAAACATGATAAGGAAAAAAATAATTCCACATACATGGTACCAACAAATTACAGGTCCAAAATACCCTTCTAATTTTTGAAGGCCAACACACACACCCCCTTTCCATTGTTCCTGGAAAAATTAGCTGGCCAGAGTTGCACTGTGCATGCAACAGCATTGCACTGTAAATGAAAAACTCTTGCACCTTGCAATAAAAGAATTGCACTCACATTAGTCCAATTTGCATTGCCAATGTGAGATCAAATCAAATCTTTTTGGACAGATAATCTCAAAATTGCATTGTGCATGCAACAACACTGCACCGTAAATGAAAACTCTTGCACTTTGCAATAAAAGAATTGCACTCATGTTAGTCCAACTTCCCTTGCCAGTGTGATATCAAATCAAATCTTTTTGGATAGACAATCTCAAAATTGCACTAATTTTTGAAGGCCTAACACACACACCCCCTTCCCATTGTTCCTGGAAAAATTAGCTGGTCAGAGTTGCACCG
Source organism: Gaultheria prostrata (assembly GCA_036023075.1). Lineage (NCBI taxonomy): Eukaryota > Viridiplantae > Streptophyta > Magnoliopsida > Ericales > Ericaceae > Gaultheria > Gaultheria prostrata. Next base: position 21,764 of record JAXBDA010003032.1, on the reverse strand, counting down.
TGCATGCAACAGCACTGCACTGTAAATGAAAAACTCTTGCACCTTGCAACAAAAGAATTGCACTCACATTAGTCCAACTTGTCTTGCCAATGTGAGATCAAATCAAATCTTTTTGGACGGAGAATCTCAAAATTGCATTGTGCATGCAACAACACTGCACTGTAAATGAAAACTCTTGCATTTTGCAATAAAAGAATTGCACTCATGTTTGTCCAACTTCCCTTGCCAATGTGAGATCAAATCAAATCTTTTTAGATAGACAATCTCAAAATTGCACCGTGCATGCAATGACATTGCACTGTAAATAAAAATCCTTGCACCTTGCAATAAAAGCATTGCACTCATGTTAGTCCAACTTCCGTTTCTAATGTGAGGTCAAATAATTTTTTTTTCAAAACTACACCGTGCATGCAAGAGTATTGCACCGTAAATGAAAAACTCTTGCACCTTGCAATTAAAGCATTGCACTCACGTTAGTCCAACTTGTTTTGCTAGTGTGAGGTCAAATCAAATTTTTTCAAAATTGTACCGTGCATGCAAGAGTATTGCAGTGTAAGTGAAAAATCACTTACACCTTGCAATAAAAGCCTTACGTGAATGGTCCAAAATACCCCTCATTGAATTAAATCCTGACACCTAACCACTCTTCCTTCTTGTATCTGTGAAACCAAACCCTGCATTCTTTGTAAAAACTTCCAAATCAATAAGTAAAAGCTTCCAAATTCTTTGTGAAACCAAATCAATAAGTATAAACTTCCAAATTCCAGACGAAGTATGTACCCAATTACTTGGAGCATTATAAACGGAACCCACTAGACTAAGATTGGACAAGATGACTAGGATTGGAAAAGATGTAGAATTTTGGGACTAAATCAAATCAAAACCCTAATTCACTGAACTTTATCAACCAATTTTTCAAGGTGTTCACCAAAATGAACCAAACCCATAACTGAACTTTCAAAGAAACCAAACAAAGCACAAATCAGAAAAATTGAAGCAGTACGGGTAAACCCACTTGACAATACTCTTCACATACTCTCACTCTAAACCTCTACAATCTGCACAAACACGAAGAAATGGCCATCAGTTCCGACCGATCGGAGTACGCCGATACGCCACCAGTTGATGACGACTGACACGGCGGTGTTTTCACGACTCCATGTATCACTCCGACATTGCCTCTCGCCTTGCTTCGATATGGATTTTTGTTAGCCTTGATTTGGGGGGAAAAATAGAATGAGGGTATTTTGGACAGTGCACTGATAATATATCATGTATGTAAAATTATTAGGGTAATTCTATTAGCAACCCATTCTTTGCTAAATACAACCACAATTTACTCATAGAATGGGTTGTATTTAGCAAAGAATGTGTTGCAAATAGAATTACCCAAATTATTATTTTCCTTCCCATGCTTTGGTCATTTGGGAAACCATAGCCATGTTTTGGTCATTTTTTACCCTTAATACACCATGTTTTGGTCATGTGTTGAAATTGCCCTTAATACCATTTTTTACCCAATCCCATCCATCAGGTTATGTGTTGAAATTACCCACTTGCCTATAGATTTTTTTTTTCAATTGACATAAGAGATCAATTACATCACATATGAGTATAAAGTACAAATCCGGGACTCTACATCAACTGTGAGTCTACGAGACAACCAAACCCAACAACTTAACCAGTATAAGAAATAAGCATGTTATAGAGTAGAAACAAAGAAAGGAAAAGCCCCTACACGCAGGCGGAGAGACTCGAATTCCTAGTGAGATGCAAGACCGAGAGACTATTGCTGTCGAATCTATTAATAGGTTTCAAGGTTAAAGATGACGCCTAGAGAGGTGTATTATTTACATTTTCTCAAAATAAAATCCATTCATTTCTTTCTTTCCCGTCACCAGGACGAGTGAAAATCCTGACCAACTGAACTAGGCCCAGTTTCCCACTTGATAAAATCTAGATTTTATCAAATTTGGATAAAATCAAGTGTTGATTTTATCAAGTGAGGAAGAACTTTGATAAAATCTCAGATTTTTGATCTCAGATTTTTGCACTCAAAAATCTGAGATTTTATCAAAGTTGTTCCTCACTTGATAAAATAAAGTGTTGATTTTATCAAATCTTGATAAAAATCTAAATTTTATCAAATGAAAAATTGGGCCCCAGTCCCAATTGGTTACTTGCGTATAGATAAAGTAAACAACTTTTTCACGTTGAAAGTTGAAAACAATCTCAACCTAAAATCAGCCGCTCCATGCATTCTACTAGAGTTGTGAGGACTTTGGAGAGAAACCAACTTCGGCGACATCGAAGCCAAAGGATTGGTAACCTCACCAACCTTCTTTCCCAATATGTGTTTTGATCTGATTCTCAAGTGTTTGTGGAAAAAACAAAAAAATAAAATAAAATGAAAGAAGGTCCACTACTTTCTTCTTCCAAATTGTGTGAGGTAGCACATAGTATTATATTTTCCCAATCAGTTACAAAAGGTGATTCACAAAATGGATGATATGAGATTTATTTTTCCATCAATGTGAGAGAGAAGTGAGGCCAGTGCCGGCCCCAACATTTGGGTTGCCCAAACCCGGCCTTAAGCCTGGTTACCCTCTTAGTATTAAGTACTTCCTCCGTCCCAAATTGCTTGTCCTTTTCGGGAAATCATTAGAAATTAGTTACACCAATTTTTTTGGGAATAATGTACTTATGAGAATGTTTTACACCAATTTTTTTATGCTCAACTACTTTATGAATTTTGCAGTTCAAAAAAATAAAATAAAACACGTTATGAATTTTGAATGAGGCATATTTTCTTCTACATAAAAAAGGCTCAATCTTACACACACCCTGTTAAATTTTTTTTTTCATTCACTCCATTAACTTAAAAACACTGAAAAAAACTATATATCGGAGGCCAACCATATCAAAGATGTCCGAGAAGGTAAACATATCAAACATAGTATCGTAGTTTCGTAATTACAATACAATAAACTTTAAAAAATATATATGCAACTAGAAGAAAAAAATGAATCAAACATATCAAAGTACTGCTCATATTTGTGTTTTCTCTAACTAATTAGGTTTTCAACTTTACTCTCGTAAAAATACTATTTTAACAATAAAAATCATTGATTTTAAATCTTTTTATCAAAGTTTGTTGAGTAGAAACAAATTATTTTTGTTTATTAATTGTCAACAGATATTTATTTGAAAACTCGATTTGAAAAGTTAGAAGTAAAATTAAAATAAATTAAGAGAGAATAAAGAACACTCGTAAGAACATCTATGATTTGCAAAGGATATGAACTTTGAACTCTACAACCACTAAAGCATAACTATGATAGATCAACCGTCATAAACCAAAAAATATTTATGGTGTGAGAGTTATTTTTATCTACAATGGATCAAAAAAAAAAAAGACAAAAAATTAATTAGCCAAAAATGCAAACTAATAAACATTTATGGTGTAAGAATTATTTTTATCTACAATAGATAAAAAAAAAATAAGACAAGAAGTTCATTTGGCCAAAAACGCGTCTAGGGGGATTTGAACCCTGTCCAACTAGATTTCCTTAGCATGCCCTGACCAACGATGTGCCAGCAACACAATTGTTTAATAACCCGGAATAATTTATATTTGATATTTATATCTTCGGGGATTTTTATTTTTATTTTGGCTGCCCTAACCCGGGGGTTGCCCAAGCCCGGGGGCTTGCGGGGCTTACCCGGGGCCGGCTCTGAGTGAGGCTGAAGTTGTGGTTAATGGGGTTCACGTAGGACGCTGATTTTTTTTTTATTTTTTTTGGCAAACTTGGTCGATGTGCGGATGAACCTCCTAAACTTTATTTTGTAGCACATAAATCCCCCGTGGTTTGTGTCACTTCTAATTATAACAAAAAATGAAGGATTTTTGTTCAGTCACTTCTAAGATCGGCACAGTCGGAGTCTCCACTAAAAATATTAGTGTCTCTAATAATTAGAGGATTTTCAATAATTAGAGAATTTTGAAATTTGTTTTTGTATATACCTTTCGGGGGTGCTGCGAGTACCACGCTGTGCAGCGTGTTGTGCATCAAAACGGCGTCGTTTTGATGCACAACTGGGTCCAAAAACTCAACAGCAACGGGCCTTGTTTGGCTGCCAAAAAACCCCATTTAGTTTCTGGCGCCAAACACTGGTGGAGCAACAATCTGGAGCAGGAATCTATGAGAAGAAAGATCGGGCTTGGTGGTGGGACTACAGAGGGATTGCTAGATACATACTGCCTCCCAAGTCCCGGCTTCCTTGCTCATCTCACTCTTGTCCAACTGATCAATGCAATTGGAAGGGAATTGCTTGCCCATATTCTTTGTGTGACAGCTTGTACCAATGACTGCTGGTGACTGTTCGTTCATGTTACGCACTACTACTATGGAGTAGTTCTCTCTATGAGCATAGACCCGAAACACAGAGGCTGAGAAAGAGATAAATGTAAGCACGAGAAACACATAAACACAGTCAAAAGTTTCAGTTTTTTAGGCAGCCAAACAGGGCAGATTGTTGTTGAGTTTTTGGACCAAGCTGTGCATCAAAACGACGCCGTTTTGATGCACAACACGCTGCACAGCACCCCCGATTCCAAAGTTTTAGTCTTGAATTCACAAATGATCAGTAGCAAGCGGTTGTGGTAAAAACAAGGGAGGGAGAGAGAGAGAGAGAGAGAATGGCAAATTTTGTAAACTTCAAGATTTTAGGAGGGCAGTTTTGTCTCTATAGGCACATGAGTTCTTTTGTTAACTTCAACGGAAAACTTAATTATGCATTTATGCACATAGTACACTAACTACAGGGGAGTTATGCGCTACAAAATGAAGTTCAAAGTGTCAATCCGCACATCGACAAAATCTCAGGATTGTAAGTGAGGCCTTTTAAAAAAGAAAAAGAAAGAGAAAATACTCTCTTTTGGAACTTTCACTCCCTTTGGAGATGGGAACGGAAGTGAAAGGGAACAAAAAAATCAGGAGACATGATTTAGTGCACATTATTGTGATTGATATTTTTTTTTCCTTTCTTTTCAAACCAATCCACGGAAGATTTGTTATTTAAAATTTCTCTAAGGCGTAGAGACGAAGCGTAAAGACAAAATAGATAGATAAAGAGAAGAGAATAAAAATAGAAGGAAAAGACTCAAATTGAGGTACTAGTGTACAGCTTTACACTTGTAATGACTAAAAAGCCCTCTTTTTTGTGCTACCACTTCGGGCCACCAAATTCTTAACTTGTTTCTAGAGTCTTGAGTTTTGATATCTAACCTATAGGAGCACACGATTACTTAATCTGCTGAAAAAACATACCGCGCATGGAGTTCCTCATATCCTTTAGGAAAGGCAATTGCTTAGCCGCAAACAAGTACACAGGAGGACAACCGCATGCAACTACTGGAATAAGAATTCCCTTGTTTTCTCCAAACGTAAGATAGAGTATGGCACCAAAGGCCATCATTGTGAACAATGTGGAGAAGAAGAGGCAACCCAGACCAATAATCATTCCGTGGAATAAGTCAAAGAGAAAATCTTCTTCTGCATAGGGAGAAGTGATGATGGACAAGAACATGATCACGGAAACAATGGACGAGTACAGAGCAAGCGAGTTAGCTATGCCGAAGATTACAAAGGCCGTCTGTTGCTCGAAAATTGGGCGGCCATTGTCATTGTTTCCACCCGGTACTTGTATGGCAGCCGCAAACACCACGGTGGCAATGAGAGATGCTACTATTATGCACGAATTCGCGGTATCTTTCATCCACTGCTCTCCTTCTTTCACCAACTCCTTGCGGGTATCGCTAAACACTTGAGCAGGTGTCTTACCATCTTTGTTCCTCTCTTCTCTATTTGTTGAAGGTGCAAGTCTCTCAACTGCCTGTAAAAATCAGGTGGCTTAACATTAGAAAGTTCCATATTTATTTTCCTAAGGTTTTTCAACATTTTATAGTTTTTTTTTTTTTATGGGTTAGAATGGGATCATCTTAGGCAGTAAATATTTATTTAAATTCTACTTAATAAATCTAATTGTTCTTAATATATCTACAATAGTAGATTTATATGGCTATTTCAAGTATAAGTTAGTTAAACTGTTAAAGATAAAGATATTTCCTTCCTTGGTGTTGATTTTCTTTGTCTAATAAGAAATAGTATGTAGAAGTGCTGATTCGATTTCAACTTCAGTTATTAGTTTTTCTTTACCGTTACCTTATTTTGCTTATTGTTTCCGATTGATTATAGTATATTTTATTCTTTCGATAAGTTCTTTTAATAATCTTATTAAAGTATCCTTTTGTTTAATTATGATTTGTAGGGAAATGCTATCGTTTAAATTTTTTATTGTGAGCCTTCTTCAATTCGTCTTATGCCCATAAATATTATTTACACTGTTGTCAAGCTGAAAATCAGAGTCTAATACCATAAGCGAACCTAATATAAGATTGTTAAGAATTGTAGTGGACTTTTATACCATTTAATAAAGCTTTTGTCCTTGTAGTTGTAAATTGTGATCTGATAGATAAATTTGCAGAGGACTTAATCGACGTAGATTGAATACTTCAAGGACTAAATCAATATAAATACAATATATGTTGCGGACTAAATAAAAATTTGAGTAATTCTTTGAGGACTAAATCGACTCAATTAAAACTTTGAGGATCGAATTGAAATTCATCTATAACCATATAGACTAAAATAATAGATAAACCAAAACTTTAATTTAAAACCCAAGATCTGTAACTAGCCTCACCGGTAGAATATTGTCTTGAGACAGACATCTCATTTGCAAAAGGTTGATTGTGTAGAACATGAAATGCAATGGGCTGCACTATATCAACAATATAGTATGAACTTATCATATTCATGTTCCGACACTAAATAAGAATGCCCCAAGAAAACCCAATTGACGTATATGTAAAAAGTATATGGTAATAGTAGAATAACAATTGCATTTTTCTATTTCTTTAGGCCCCATGATTAGGTTATCCGAAAGGAAAGAATACCTTAAACCATTGCAATTCTCTCTGCATTTGTAGAGCTGCACCGGCTCTTACGTTGAGTTTTGGTGAATGTACCACATATCCAGCCAAATGAAGAGCATTGTTGTTCGATATGTCCCGTTTTGATAATACTATGTCCCTAGTAGACTCTTCAAGTAGGTGAATGAGATTGAACACCTTTTCTTGGCGGAACACAATGGCTTGCTGGAAAATTGTTTGCTTCTTGTGGTTTTCAAGATAAATTGCGTAAGGGTACAACACCAAAATCTCTTCAACAATTTCATGAATTCCCAACTTTGTTGCTTGTTCTAGTGGTAGCTGAAATATCCTATCTGCTTTTGAGAAATATTTGGTTTTAACTTCATTCCAAACTTCGTTGCAAAGGAATCGGAGAAGGTCAAGTGCTTGATCGTGTAGCACTTTTCTCTCTCTGATCTCTCGGATGGGCTTGATCAATAGCTGATCTGCTATGTTTTTTTGGATGGGCTTGATAAATAGCTGATCTGCTGTGTTTTTTTTGATCGGCTGATCTGTAATGTCAAAATCGTTAACCATTATGTAAGCAATAACAGTGCATACTAGTGCATCATAGTCTAGCATATGAATGAAAAAGGATGAGGCTTTCCTTGACCTTGGGTCTAGTATTATACACATGTCTCCTAATCGAATGAGCTTGATGTGATAAAGATAATGTACAGGCTGTGTTATATTCTGGTATGAGCCTTGCAGTAACTGGAAAGGAAGACTCTCAAAACACCCTGCCCCCTGAACTTTGACCTCAATGTCTTTTAGAGACACCCAAACTTCGTTAAACTTTTACTAAACCCCGAACTATGGTGGTGTTATTCAATTACACCCATGCAGTCAATTTGACGGATTTAGACGACAGTGGTTTAATTTTGACGGATTTAGACGACAGAGGTGTAATTTAATAGCGCCTCAATAGTTCATGAGTCTAATTGAAGTTTATTCAAAGTTTGGGTGTCTATTAGACATTTAGGTCAAAGTTTGGATGCATTTTGGTATTTTTCCAACCAAAAATTGAGAAAAGGCCTCTTGTTGGTTCCATATGATTTGAACCCACCTTCTACTTTGCACAGTTGAGACTTCTCAAAATAAGCAGCCTACTCTTATTCACTTTACACATTGTGTATATGCAAAAAAATAAAATAAATAACAACCAACAAAGCCCCTCTCTGTTTTTTTAATTTATATTTATGAAGAACGAACTAAGCATGTCATTATAAGACACATGGATGAACATGTTACAAGGTTCATCACTCCCAAGTTAAGGAAACCTTATTCATAGTATAATGCAATTCATCCGGAATCCCTATCGAATAATTTTCAATGACTTTCGAAAAGATAACATGCAATTTCTTCTTCACTGGATAAGCCCACCCTCCTATCACGAGAGAGAGATTGTCATGGCATCAAGTGATTTCTTTTAAAGGCCGACAAATAATTTTGTCATCGTACAACAAAATCATAAAAACATACAACCAAAAGGAGGATAAGCAGTCCGCAAAATGGTAAAAGATATGACACACTTGAATTTAATGTAGCTTATTTGACAACAATGGAAAGCAAGAGGGTTGGAATATGAAGAACTCAGGAAAGGACTAGAGACGCTCTTTTAAGCATCTTGTTTCATTTTTATCTTTTTCTTGATTTCTAATAAGTGTCCTCGAACTTTATATGATCCGAAAAGCTACAACGGTAAATTTATTTTTCATTTTTCTTATTTGTAACAGTACTATCTTCCATCATGTAGTCTTCCACTAAAGAGTTGAATTAAGCCTTTGTTATTTTTTGAACTCAAAACAAAGCTTAGGACAAAGTTTGAGTTTTAACTTAATATTTTTTTTTCCCATATTCTTACTAACAATATGCAATAATACAAGTGGACTACCATCAAACAATGCCACCTTCGGATCCAAATCTTGGCTCCGCCACTGGTTTCAAGAATAACAAAAGTAGAGTTCAAAGGAACGGAAAGAGATAAGAAGTTCAAGACTTTACCATTAGCCGTATCAGAATTCTTGCTAGCAAGAGAAGCCTCTATATCCACTTTACTATGGTTGTCTGCAGTGTTTTTCAACTCCACACCTTCATTTTTTTGGTCAGAAACTTGATACCTTGATGGCACACTGCAAATTGTTAGGTGAACTATGCTAGAGTAAATTAGATTTTGGTGCATAATTAATTTGACCTTAGTAACCTAATTCTCCTAAATAGAGCGGGAAATTCAGCAGTAATATAGAGATTAGAATAGATATTATTGGTTAATCCATGATTTCAACACAGATTAACTTTTAAGTCATAAGTAAGCAGTCATGTAGGAGTATAACATTTTACCTTCCTTTATGTGAAATTTTGCCCATGTGCAGAAGCGCATTGAACTTAATAACCTTAATCTCCTAACCATGGTGACAAGTTCAGCTGCAAATCTTGCACAAAAATGATAAATAGACAATTTAAAGATGTATTGTATTAAACATTTACTCAGTTGTCCAACACCTTTAGTACTTTATGCGCTGTAAGAAGTGAGAGGGTAAGGGATTTAAACTAACAGTAATGCCCAGATATGCAACTTTTTTGTGTGTCAATAAGGTCAACTAAGAGTGGCAACAATCCTAAGCAAATTCATAGGACAAATAATAAACGTCCAAACCTAGTCTTTTATCAACTGGAATTAGCTTGGTTTGATCAAGAATTCATTTCATCCTAGTTGTACTTTCAATATTTTGAAGGGTTTTGGAAGTGCTTTGAAAGTATTGGTTGTATGGCAATTACCATTGATTTTTTTGGAATGGTCTCACGATTGAATGGATTTGAAATGCTCCAAATGTTGGTTCTCCTTTCGTGGGCCTGATTTTTTTAGGGTTTTATTCGAGTGCAATTTTGTTCACTCTCCCTAAAAGAGGTTGAACAAAACAATCTTTATTATGGTTGAAATGGTGTAGATCTCACCCCTGTAATACATTTTTTTTGGTAAAGATGACATTACTTTTTGGTGGAATAACATCACTTTTGATTAGGCATACACCATCTCAACCAATGAAAGGGAGGGTTTTGTTCACTCTCTTTTGGGGAGAGTGAACAAAATTAAATTCATTTTGTGCCCCACTAAGACTCCACGTTTTATGTATGTTTGTTACAATTGAGACTCCAATATCATTAAATGCCGATAAATTAAGGGAGAATGTCAATGGTTAGTTTGTTTTTCACGAGGGTTACTAATTTAGAAGTCACCAAAGTAGCCTAGGTTGCTAAAATTTGTGAATTTCAAGCTACACAAAAGAATTATTAAACGGAGTTAATATTGAAGTCAATGATATTCTCGATAGCAGTCATAATTAGAAGAATGAGACTAGCCCGAAGGAGAGTCACATTTAAATAATTATGAACTGGGTAGGGTATGTAGTTTGTGCAATTTAACAAGTTAGGATTGGATACCCAAAGGTGACATGACTAATTGGTTAAACTGCATAAATTACTTAGACCAACGTAGGTGACTATGTTGCACCTAATTAATGAGTGAACAATAGGTATACTTTGGTTTAGCCCAAAGAAGGACCTAGGTGATACCAATATTTCATTATTATAGTAAATGTTAAAATTCTCAAAGCTTTAGCGTGAGCATTGTCCAATTTTATTTTCGTGACTATCCCCACCTCATTGCACTCTCGTGTGTCTTAACTCACTTCCACCTCAGTTTAGCGAATTTAAAATTTTACGTTTTGAATGAACTAGCTAATATTTGTGTTAGGGAGGGAAGGAGACTAGGGGAGTAAAGAACTCACATTGCACTAGTTGTGACTTAAGAAGCTATAAAGAAAAGAGGAATATAAATGAAAGATTCTCAGTCTTGTGGCATAGAAGATTGGGGCATATCTCCAAGGATAGAATTGAAAGATTGGTGAAGAATCGGATTTTGGAAACCTAGTCTTCACTAATTTTAAAGTGTGTGGATTGAATGAAAGAAAGCAAACAAATCACACAATAAAAGGTGCCACAAGAAGTAGTGAGCTTCTTTAGATAATTCATACTAGTATTTACGAAAATTCTATTCCTTGTTTTACTAGGCAAAGATATTTTACCACCTTTGTAGATGACTTCTCACGTTATGCATATGTGTATCTAATCCTGAAAGTCTCAAGCCGTTGACATCCTTCGGGTGTAAATCACTGAGGTCAAGAGACAATTAGATAGAAAGGTAAAACTAGTGAGGACAGATTGAGGTAGTGAGTTTTATGGCAAATACGATGAGTCAAGCCAAAATCATGATCTATTTGCTAAACTAGTAAAAAAGCAAGGTATTCATGCTCAATACACAACGCTGGAATGCCACAGCCGAACGGTGTTGCTGAGAGGCGTAATTTTACAATTATGGATATGGCTAAAAGTATGATGAGTTCTTCAAATGTACCTATATTCTTGTGGAGCGAAACATTAAAGACCGCTATGTATCTCTTAGACAGAATTCCTACTAAGGTAATTCCAACTATTTCTTTAGAGTTGCGGATTAGTAGGAAGCCCACTTTAAGACATTTACATGTTTGGAGTTGTCCAACGATTGGTAGAATATACAATCCACAAGAGTACAAGTTAAATTCGAGATTAATTTTCTGGATATCTTATTGGCTATTCAGAAAAGTCTAAGGGGTACACATTTTGTAGTCCTAACCATAGTACGAGGGTAATGAAACCAAGAATACCATATTCTTATAGAACGGAAAAATTAGTCAGAGTGAAAAAACCAAGTAAGGTGAATCTCGATGATGTGAGGGATAATGTCCCAATAGCGCTTCCTCATCGAGAAATTATATATTGCTCTTCAACCTAATGTAATTGGTTTACCACTCCATGAGGATATCGTCATTGAAATGATATAGAACTTCCACAATTGGCAGTTTTGAGAAGATCTCAGATGGAAAGAAGGTCTGTCGTTACAGAGATATATGTGGTATCTACAAGAATCTAAATTTTGAAATTGGGATTAAGTAAAAACCCAATATATTTTTCACAAGCCATGACTAGGGATGATTCTGGTAATTGGATCGATGCTATGAAAGATGAGTTGAAATCAATGGCTCATAAATGGTGTTTGGGACCACGTCGAATTGCTTGTTAATTGTAAGAAGTCGCGTGTAAATCTTTAAGACCAAACACAATGTAAAAAGCAATAGCGAATGATTTAAGGCCATAATTATGGCCAAAGGTTTCACTCAGAAAGAAGGCAGTGATTATAAAGAGATATTCTCTCCCTTTTTCAAAGAATGATTCTTTCAGGATTATCATGGCTCTCGTAACTCATAATGACTTGGAGTTACATTAGATAGATGTGAAAATCGCTTTTCTAATTGGTAGTTTGGATGAAAAAAGTTTACATGAAGACCCAGAGGAATTCACAAATAAAAGAAAAGAGTATTTAGCTTGTTGATTAAAGAAAATCATACATGGTTTTAAACAAGCTTCCATCCAATGGTTTTAAGGTTTAATGATACCATTACTTCCTTCTGATTTAAGGATATCTGAAGGCAAGTGGGAGTAAGTTTATTATTGTGAATCTATATATGGATGACTGTTAGCTAGCAGTAATCTTAGTTTGTTATATGAAATCAAGGAATATATCGCTAAGAACTTTAAGAAAATTGATTTGCGTGAGATATCTTATGTTTTGGCATAGAGATCTTTTTTAGGGATAGATCTAGAAAAAATTGCTACAACTATCTCATAAAGGTTATAATGATCGAGTTCTGGAGCGATTTATGCAGTGTTGCTCAATCAATGATGCACCTATATTGAAGTGTGATAAATTAAGTGAAAGCTAGTACCTTAAGAAAGATTTGGAAAGAAAGCAAATGAATAATTTTAGGGAGTTTTGATGTATGCCCAGACTTGCACTAGAATGGATATTAGTTTCGTAGTCTAAATGTTGGGCAGATTCCAAAGCAACACTAGAATGGAACATTAGAAGGCAGTGAAGACAGTTATAAAAACAGAATATTAGAGGACTACATGCTCACTAAGAAAATAGGATACTCGAATTGAGATTTTGTTGGTTGTCTCGATAGCAAAAAGTAAATATTATCCTTTATTTGTCTTTATGTTGGATGGTGGAGCAATCTCACGAAAGTGTGAAGCATTCCCTTGCTGCTTCATACATAATGTAGACCAAGTTTGTGGCATGCTTTGAGGCCACATGTCATGTTTATGATTGCAGAACTTCATCATTGGTCTTGGTATTATCGACTCACTTGCCAGACCGAGTGAAGATTTATGGCAATAGTTCCGCTGCATTTTTATTCTCTAAGAATGTCAAGTATTTAAGTGATTCCAAGCACATGGAAGTAATGTATTTGGTTATTAGAAAATGAGTCCAAAAACAAGTATCAATTTAAAAAATAGAGCACCACTCTTGTGATTGTTGATCCATTAACGAAGGGATTGCAACCAAAGACTTATAACATGTTGTCAGGAGAGGTCTTTTAACAACCCTTGATTGAATAGTTACTTTGCATGACTCTATTTTTGCGCACATTATAGTTTGTTTCTGATTTTCCTATTTCTAATTATGCGTGCACATATTATTGTGGATGTTATACAATAGAAAATGTCTTAACAAGATTAATTATTGGGGCTTTAAGGCATTACAATATAAATAATGATATTTTCCTATTAAGGACTTGGTTAGTGAAGGTTATCAATAGTGTGGTGCATAGAAGGGAATATGGCATGGTGCTATACAACTGCTATAACTCACATTGATGGTCTAAATTAATCATAATATTAAAGTTTCTAATTGGTACTATTGGCTGATTTAAATTCGTGATCACGTGTCTAAGGTTTTTTTTTTTTTTTTTTAATGTAGAGCCCACTCGAGTCATTTACAACAAAATTACATATTTTGAAAAAATTACACTTTGCATCTCAATCGGCATAGTGGGTCAAGTGGGAGAATGTTAGACTCACGTTTTTGTGCCCCACTAAGACTCCATGTTTTATGCATGTTTGTTACAATTGAGACTCCAATATCATATAAGCCAATAAAAGATAACTTTCGTCATCATAACTAATTAGAGTTTGTTTGGATAGTACTCTACATAAAAGAGTTATTGATGGATTAGGAGTCTTTTATAATTATCTCTAAGGCCCTATCCTCTCCTCTATAAAAGTTAGAATACCCACCCCTTCTACATACGATTCTTTTCCATCAATTAAAGTAATTGGGGTATTTTGAAAGGTTAGAGACAGAGAGAAGAAGGTGAGCCAAGAATTAATGTGTGTCTAATTAAGGGGTTTGTTCCTTCTAATCTCGATGGCCATCAAAGGTACGCTTGATTTACTATTCTTGAGATGTGTTGAATTCACCATCATATTATATCTGTTTTCTGCATAATAGTTTAAATACAGATATAGATTTTACATCTATTTAAGCCAAAAATAGATAAACACATAAATCAGTCGAGGATGGGCGTAAGGGCGGGTTAGCCTGAGCGACCGCTCTACCCAAGTATCAAATTTTTGTAATAAACATAGCAATAATCTTTAAGAAAATTTACTATATAGGTTCGTCCGCCCAACTAAATGTTGTTATTGTGTTCGCTCAATTCACACTCGAATTCTGCTCCTGTCCCTAAAATCAGCCATGGAGAAAATTGCAAAATAAGCAGTAGACAGAGAGAAGATTAAGGAGACAAACTGGAATAGATTAATTCCTGCAGGAAGTTGAAGGTGTTTCCACTGGGGAATGAAGAAGTCTTTTCAGCCAATGCATTGAGAGCATGAAATTTGAGATCTTCTTCCTTAATCGGAATGAAGACTGCCAACTCTTTGTTTTTCCGAAGCACATTTAGAGCAATGTCTGTAGGACTCGGAACAATATGAGTTGGTTGAAGGAACAGTTATTCAATATTCTAAAATGTATAGTGAAAGTACTTTAACAAAGTAGGAGTAACTAAAAAAGGAAACGCTAACTAATCAACTTTTGTTAAGGTTGGAAAAATATATTGAATTGTGTAAAATTGGTATAAAAATGAATGTATATGTAGTAAAAAGTGTATTGGAGTAGGTTTGTTTTTTTTTTTTTTGGTCATTTTCTTTGAAATCAAGGACTCCCTTAATAACACTCTGCTACCAAAATTCTTGTTCTATTTTTCAGCATGCGTGTCATTAGTAAATTACATATATTTTGCAATCCATAAGTGTTGTATGATTTTAAAAAAAAAATTAATAGAAATAATTAAGCTCTTCAAAAAAAAAAAACCCAGCTATACTGTATATAAAAACAAAATAAATTTAAAACAACAAATTATTTTTTGAGATGTCTAGAATAGTGAAATTGAACAAGAAACTTGGAACGAAAGAATTGAAACAAGAATATTTCCGTTTGATCCTTTCAAGAATAGCATTATCTCATTTGTCCTATGTGATACAATCACCATCTCCAACTACAACTCCAACCCTCTTAACTGCTTTTCACTTCTTCTCGTGAGTATTGGTTCCTTGCCACCGACCCTATGTGGATTAGTGTCGTTCTGTTTGGATGTGGGGATACCTCCAATGTTGTAAAAAAAAAATTGCAACTCCAACCATACTCCTATCACATGCATGTATGACTCACGTTGTGTAGGTCCCATGTTCCAGTGTGTGTGACTACATGCAAGAGGGTTGTGGTCAGAGTTGTGATTGGTGGTTATGTAAACTTCTACTAATGTTTTATATGAATTAAGGGAATCACCAAACAAGAAATAACTACTGGTAAACAGAACTAAACTAGTTGATTCTCTTTCGCCTATTTTACTTTTTTGTAGTTTGACTGTCAATGGTGTATGTCCTAGTTTATGCGCATCTCGACTTATTCCCTCACTGGTCTAGTTAAAGGCAAGTTATCCATACTGAAAAGAAGAGATTCAAAAAAAAATTATTTCTTGTGTTTTTTTATTTTATTTTTTTGTACAAGAAAGACACATATTCAAACCGAACCTAACCTAACCTAATCTAATAACACCACACGCGCCCCTAATGAGACTTGAACCCTTGCCACCACTAAGAGAGGCATTGAGCCATGCCGTTGAGCCCAAGAATTGAATTCAAGTCAATCGTACGAGGAGCATACCAACTAACGAATCGCATAATAAATTTTACTTACCGCATAGTTGGCTATGTGTGAGCTGATACAAAATTTTGAAACCCCGTCCACCCTTAATTAAGCAGTTTGGGGTCCGTGACCTCCATCAACCAATCAACCATCTTCCTGTCCCCACGCTCAGCAGCGTAGTACAGAGGTGTCTCTTTGAAATAGGTCTCCATATTGGGCAAATCCAGGTTGATCCCCACTAGCAGTTTCGCCGCCTCAATGTTGCCGAATCCGGCCGCCCTGTGTAGGGCAGTCCGGCCGCCGTTGTCGCGTATGGCAAGGTCATCCGGCGACATCTTCCCCACCAATTTCTCCACAAAATCCTTTCCCCCAACCATTTTAGCGGCCACGATGAGCGCCGTTTCTGAGTCGAGTGTAATGCGGGCCCTCACTGCATCTTGCTCGTGTTGTATGAAATTATCGGCGGTTTTCCAATCACCTTTGATTGCGGCTTTGTACAGTGGCAAATAATGGTTCATCCTGCGCTTTTGCTCTGCAAATTAATGCTATTGTCGTTACTTGATCAAATAAGGAAAATGAAGTTTTAATGCTGCTAATCCTTTTCTCGCACATGTTAGCTAGCTGCATATCTCATTTGGATTGTCTCAAATTCAAAGTTGATTTCTCCAACCTACATTCTTGACTTTTGAGGCACCAACTTGATTCAAGCCTGATCAAGAACAGTAGCTATTTCTCCCTATAAATGCTAGCAATTGTAAAACTAGTAGCAAAAATGTAGAGAGTTGTGAGGGAGAGCAAAAAACTAGTGGATTTCCTGTATAGGTTTTTGTGTGAGAAAAAACTCTGTAATCTCCATTCATATTGAAATCCAATGCCCGTGAAGCAGGTGATTTGCTGAACCATGTAAAAATCTATTTGTCTCTGGATTTGGTGTGCGTGTGTATCTGTTTGTGTGTGTTTGGTTTTGATCCTTGGGGTACAACAAATTACTATTACAATGATTTGGGATTGAAAAACTTTTTTGCGATGGAAAGAGGGGAGTTTTGGAACCCAAACACCTTGTTCGGTTGAGTTTAGAGTTTGTAGATGAGTCATGAGTCTGATCTATCAATATATTCTCGTCTTTTTCTCAAATGTAATTTTTTTATATCTGCTCTCGTCTATACGGATACGAAGGCATATAAATTCAGCCCTACTATTGGTCGAGATACGACTCAATGAAATCTTATTAATACGCAAGTGGTGGCTAGCTCATCCCGGGATCGATTAGGTGTGATGAATGACAAAAAAAAAATCTTATTTATACTACTTATAGATAGTAGGTGTGTATCTTCTACTCCCTCCGTCCTTTTTTAAGTGTGTTACCTGGGAATTCCAATTATTTTTGTCTCGCATCAACTTTTACAACTTTGACATCTACTTTCCATTACTTACTCTTATCAACATAATAATACCCACTAACTTTTTAAAACGGAATCTACTTTTAAGGACAAAATAGAAAATATACCCACTAACTTTTCAAAACATACACTTATTAAGGGACAGTCCAAAATGAAAATATACACACTATAAAAGGTACGGAGGGAGTATTATTATTACTTCTTAAAAGCATAGTGGGCATAATACAAGAAAAATTAAGAATATGGAACCCAAATAAGCATAGTGAGCACCCAAATATATTCACTAATCAATCATTACCTGAACGTAGCCTTTGTAGGCACCTGCATTGGCAACCATAGCAGGCCTACTATTTTAATACTACGGTTTATCTTTATCTAATTAAGTGAAGAAGTCACACTTGACATATCCATAATATGGAAGAAGATCCTATAGGGGCTCCCTTACATAGCTTATGTAAGCGATTTTTCGTTCGAGATTGAATTTCGACAATCCGAACCGTTAGATGCGTTTAGAATGTGTTTTTAAGGTCTAACGCGAGGATTTGTAAAAACAAATACCCGAAAGGGCTTGATCCAAGCATTTTTCGATAAAAACTTTATACATAGCGTTTTTTTAAAAACTGATTGGATCAAGCCCTACCGGGTATTTTCTTTTTACGAATCCTTGCGGTTGACCTTAAAAACATGTTTTAAACACATCTAACGGTTCGGATTGTCTCGGATCATTGAAATTCAATCTCGAACGACAAATCCCTTACATAAGGCTTATGTAAGGGAGCCCTTATAAGATCCTCCTCCTCCATAATATATTTATTATTGTAAATATAGCAAGAACAATTAAGTAAATATTTACCGGTTAATAGATGCACAATACAACCAATTAAAAAATTGATTTTTAAAGTCTAACTTAAAAAAATTGATTTTTAAAGTCTAACTTAAAAAAATTGATTTTTAAAGTCTAACTTAAAAAAATAAACTTAGAGGCATATTACATAATTACATAAACTTGAGAGAGAGAAAATAATTTAAAAACAAAGATTGAAACATACGAAAAAAACTTTAAAGATGAAATTGAAGTATGTAAAAATATGAGGATCAAATTGAGATTTATATATAACTATAAAAATAAAATTCAAACATTTTATAATGTAGGACCAAATTAAAACCTAGCTACCCATAACTTTAGGAACTACTTCCTCCGTCTATTTTTAAGTGTGTTACCTCGTAATTTCAACTTATTTTCTCTCACATCAACTTTAACATCTACTTTCCACTACTTACCCTTATCAATATAATAATACCCACTAACTTTTCAAAAAGGAATCTACTTTTAAGGGCAAAATAGGAAATGTACCCACTAACTTTTCAAAACACACACTTATTAAGGGACAACCCAAAATGAAAATGTCTACACTATAAAAGGGATGGAGGGAGTACAAAACTAGATAAGCCTTACCTTAAATTACTGAGTTCCATTTTTGTAAGTGTTCTTGCTCTATTTGGTCGATGGTAGACATGGATCAATTATTCCATGGTCTTAGGGAACCATTACGTAGTGTACCGACATTCTTATTTATTAAATATTGTACTGGGCCCACAAGAATGTGATGGACAAGCGTGTTGTGACACCACATGGCAGTATCCCATGGAATATTAATCACTGTTATATACGACCCCAGTTGTGACCGGACCAGGGACGGAGCCCGAATCTGGCCACGGGGGTGGCACCTTTCAATGGAAAACTACTTACATGTTATGCAGAAAAATACTCCGTATGAAGGAAAAATTTGGTTAGGAGGCATACAACTAGGTGGTGTTATGGGGTTTTTTTTTTGTGAAAAATAAGTAAAGGTTTCCTCCGACTCTCCTAATAGCATTCAAATTAATTGACAAGTTTTAAGGATGCCGGAGCTAATGGGAAATCTCTCTTTCACTGCACGGATAAAATGATCAGTAATCCGTAATTGCAAACCTTTCGAGGGAGAGGTGGGGGAATATAATAATAGGTCAAAAGTAAAAAAGCCCATTCCAATTAGTAAAAAAAAATTGTAAACCTTGAGAGGAAGTAAGGCAAAAGTAAAAATGCCAAAATGGAAGGAAGGGGAATTGAACCCTGGCGGTGGCACCAAAGGTGAACAAACTTTACAAACCCTAACAAAGTAACTTATCGTTCAATTTCTTCCTCTTTTTACACTTACTATTGTTCTCTTCAATTTTTTATTATTGAAACGGGGTGGCACGTGCCACCTTCCCCCCCTAAAGGACTCCGTCTCTGGACCAGACCGACCAAGAAGAGGGATGGAAAAAGAGAGACCTATGCAAATGCATAAACAATAAATTTGAAAAAAAATGATCTTCAAATCTGATGAAGGATAAAAAAATCATTCCCTACTCAACATTTTGCCTGCATCTAAGATATAGTAAAACATGTGGTAAAAGTAAAAGATGATATCTTACGTACCCATTCGAGCAATAGCTTCCCAAAGCTCTTTAGCAGTTTCTAATGAACCCAACTTTTTCGTTATTATCACCATAAACTGCGAGAGTATATTCCGAATCCATTTCCGTAACAGACTGTCCGATCTTTTCCATGCCATGTATTCCTCGTTTTCCCTTTCCTCACGAATGGTGTCGCCATCGTTTGGACCATTGATGCTCGTGATCACCGTTCTGGGCGGGGCTTGAACGGTGCCGTCAATGAAACCGAGCAAGCGTGCATTGTTAATGACTTCCAACATTTTTTGTTTCCACTGAACGTAGTTTTTGTTCCACTCAACGTAGCCTGAAGGGTAATAAGCAAGGTTATTGGGGAAGAATTCCTCCACCTTTAAATGTTCAGGGTATGGGTACGGATACGGGTTTTGTTCGCGCTTGCTCATCAACCGACCTGCGTTATGGACCACTTCCTCCACCTTTGTATCCATAGGGGATAGGTCTTCGCAATGATGTGCTGAGGGTGGTTTGGTTGAAGAAGCCATTGACACGCGGAATCTAATTTGAGAAAACTCAAATTATTTTCATATAAGAGGACCAGCATTATGATTGTTTCTCAAAACAAGTCCATAAAATACGTATTTTCTACTTTGGTGCAATGTCATAGAAATTAAAAAAGAGCACAACATCATGCACCAGTTCAAATGTTCGTACACCAATAAGTACCTAATCAACTTTTACTAGTAGTATAAAAGAATTTTTCTTTTAGAAACTGGGGATGGCCCCTGTCACCCCATCCCTCAACATATATAGCTCCGTAAATGAACTTATGATATATGATTCGGATTGGTTTAGACAAGTGTCGTTCATGCATTTTCTATTCCCGAAACAAACTTAAAGATTGGAACTCCTTAGTTTTACAAGTTGTAAAATGAAAATACAATAAATCAATCTAAAAGTGTAAGAAAATATTTAATAAAATAGATCAAATTTATGAGAGTGGAGACCATCACAAGAAACCTTTTACTACTTAAATAGAGTATTTTTAGAAACAGAAGTAATAATTACTGGCATAAAGCGCTTACTACTTTTTGTAGTTAGTACTCCATAACACTATAAAATCAGGGGCGAAGGCGCCTTGCGATGACGGGATGGGCATAGTGATCCTAACCTGTGCCAAACGCATTGGAAATTAGAGATGACAATTCAATCTGTCCCATTTCAAATTCAGATCGCCCCTCTCCAACTGGGGCAGATATTTGTGAAAATTTTCAAGTATAGAGTTGGGGTCAGGAGGGAATTGAAAAACTTGGCCAGGTTAAGGTAAGGTTCAGGTAGTAGTAACTCCCACCCCCTGTCCCAAAATTTTTGTATACATAAAATTCTTATATTTTTACCTTTACAACTTAAATACCACATTATAAATCTATTATTTTTTGTTTTTCTTTAATTTGTGAACTTTTATTAGTTGTGCTCACTAAAGTTTAGAGTCCAAAACATTGTACAAAAAATAGGGGCAGATAAACCCGTTACCAGATGTGTAACGCCCCTAATTTTGGAAGCGTTAATAATTATATTAGAACAGTAGAGTCTGAATAAATATTACAATTTCTTTTAATAAAATCCCGAATTATTACATTATCAAATACTGGGTCGGGTCTACGGCATCTCTCAGACCTCTGTCGGGTCTGTCCCCAAGTCGGCAGCTTCTCCATACTGCTCCTGGTCGTAATATCCTTCCTGGTTATACTGGCAATCTAGCATAATACGTCCGAGTTGACAAGCAACATCATAGTATTATGCCAGGGTT
>JAXBDA010003031.1:0-37675 GCA_036023075.1 Gaultheria prostrata | reverse complement strand
CCGCCCTCTACCGAGGACGGGCTGGATGCCACCCCTCTCTCAACTGTGCCCCGATCTCGGGCTTAGTCCTTGGTACCACGTATTCGACGCTGGTGAACCCTGCAGTGGGTAGG
Organism: Gaultheria prostrata; assembly: GCA_036023075.1. Classification (NCBI taxonomy): domain Eukaryota; kingdom Viridiplantae; phylum Streptophyta; class Magnoliopsida; order Ericales; family Ericaceae; genus Gaultheria; species Gaultheria prostrata. The sequence goes on along the minus strand of JAXBDA010003031.1, from coordinate 37,562 downwards.
GGGCCAGACGGATCGTGGTGAAGCCAGCCGCTACACAGTGGATGTGAACATCAGTGAGAATGGAAATGTCAGAAACAAAATCAGTAAAAGGATAAAGATATAAAGGCAAATAAATCCAATGCAACAAAAATGCGATTTTTCCATAACTGCTAACAGTCCACATGAAGCAAGGCAAATAACCGCAAACAAAATCTCGTAAGATGATAACAAAGCCAAATTTGGTCCTCCAAGTTTGAACAAAAAACCTGGGGACGTGAACATAAGTGAGAAATGGAAATGTTAGAAACAAAATTAGTAACCGAACTCTACAGGAAAAATACCATGAACAAATGCTCGTAAGCTAGGTAGTAAAAATCCATGAATGAATTCTCGTAACAAAGCCGAATTCTCGTGGTGGTGTAGTTACAGTGGGGTGGCGGTTTTTGAGTCAACAGAGGAGGGGGATGGGATGGGAAACGGGGAGTGTAATACTACATGGGTTGATATGTATATGGCACGTGACAGTACAGTAAAAATGGAAGTAGTAAATTGAGTAATTTTTCAGGGAGACATAACCAAATAGAAATATGGCCAAAGGCATTATAGGAGGTTTTTTTCTCACGTACTGCATTCAAATTCAAATAGAAACGTGGGGTGATGCCGGTGGTGTAGAAACGTGGGTTGACGGAGTGGTTTGTCATTTCTTCCCAGTTTCGTTTGTGTGGGACACATGGGAAAAAAACTGCCACCCATTTTCCACGTCCACTCTCTTCCCAACCCCTCTCCCACGCTCTCCTAATTTCTTAAATTAAAAAAAAAAATCAAAATTCTAAAAAAATCAGGATTGGGGTTTTGAGCACCTTGTTCGGTTTGGGTTTCACATTTGGGTTTTGGGTTTTGAGTAGAAAGATAAATGAAAGGAATTATTGAAAATTAGGTGTAATGATTAGAGAGAAATAGAGAAAAATAAATGAGAATAATATTTAAAAATAAATATAATGATGAAAAATAAATAGGAGTGATGATTGAATAATAATTTAGAAACTAGGTCTTGAAACCCAAACCGAACAAGCCCGAGAGGTCCAACTACACTGCTATAGTATATTCAACGATAGATAGATGGGACCGTGGGCCATTTAAACGGGTCCAGACCCCATCGGAATGTCCACCAATCCGCAATCGGTGTCGCCACGTCTTTGATGAGGGTGACCCCCTCCGAATCACCACCCAATAGGGCCCACATGCCGTAACCCAAAAGTAGAGCACCATAGTAGTAGTATAACGTGTTCTCGAAAAAACGCATTTCCAGTCTTAATTATGCTTACCCCCTTTGAGATATGCTGGTCTTCTCATGTTACCCCATAAATAAAAGGTTTATGCCATGATCACCCTGTTAACTACAGAATCCTTTGACTAGAGAATCCCTCGGAGTCAACACAAGTGAGTAACTTCCGTCCAAATTTTCTTTTCAACCACTGCCAGGTGTAGCAATTGCTACGCGGGGGCACATGACACATTAAGTTATAAGTCAACCCATTTACCACTCGCAAATTCCGCCATTTTATGTCTCTAATTGACATCACCATCGTTAATTTCTTATTTTAGTAACTATTCTAACCCCTCATCATATCACTCTGTCTTCTTTTAGCTCGTAACCCCAACTAAGAAAATCTTTACAATTCCACATACAAAATGAAAAGGAAGAGAGGCTGCAATATTATCAAACAAAAGGTATTCCATACAATCTTTTTTCATGGATGAGGAAAAAAAAAGGACTGTAATTTAGTATTTTAACCTCATGTAGATAAGAGAGACAATGTCTTTGATCATGTGACGGCCATTTTGTCACGAGACAATGAAATTTCAATAGTTCTTGTAAGTTTTTCATATTATAATGGCATTTGGTTCTTAGATACTTGAATTTTAATTGAGATAGTCGGTAATGACAATTATAGAGGACGGCCATGGATGCACAAGTGTTGCTTTTCCATGTGTGTGTATGTGGTGGGGTGTAATAAAGAATATGAACTTAAGCTATGTTAATTTAGTTACTTTTGGTATGCCCCTCTAGGGTATGTGGTAATAATGGCTGCATTATATTATGATATCTATGGTCTTTTAGAAACAGGAGGTGGGGCTAGGGAGTTATCATGGTGGTAGAAGACATAGAGTTTATTAAGAGACTTAGATTATAATTCTTTTTAGTATGTAGAGCTAGACAAGAGATACGAAAGAAAGTCCAATTTTTTGTATGAGTTCTGGTAAAGAGTAAGTTATCATATATGCCATTGGTCATTGTTCTGTAACGTGCAATGTGTCACGTGCCAAGTTATGGCATTAAACGATACCACAAAATGAATGGTGAGAAAACTTCAATAACATTTTTTGGGGCTATTAGAAGTTTATTCACTCGTTAACTCCAAAATTTTAAATTAGTCAAAGTGTGCTTAAGATATTTCGGATATTCAAATAAGAAAAAAACATATGAGGGAATTCAAATTGGCCCTTGTTTCCTACTTGCTAAAATGAGAATTCCATAAAATCAAGTGGGTTGATTTTAGCAAATGATTTCCTTTCATATCAACTCACTTGATTTTAGCATATCATTTGCTAAAATCGGTTGATTTTATGGGATTCTCATTTTAGCAGATGGAAAACAAGACCATGGAGAAAATTCCGTACTAGGGAGAGGGAGAGGGAGAAGGAGAGTGAGGAGATATCACTTGATATGCTAAAATCGGTTGATTTTATGGGATTCTCATTTTAGCAGATGGAAAACAAGACCATGGAGTAGGGATGGCAACGGGGCGGTTCGGTTCGGGTATTGCCATACCCGAACCTATTACCCGAACCCATATGGGTACCCAGAACCGAACCGATACCCGAACGGGTAGGGGATTTTGAAACCAGCACCGAACCAAACGGGTTTCGGGTATTAACCGAATCGATTGGGTAACCGAACCTGGAGAGATTTTTCAATGCCATCTAACTAATTCAACACCCGCAGAAAGCATTCCAAATTTTAAAATTAACATTGTTCAAGCAAACAAGGCAAACCCAACAATAAATTAGTCTTACAAAACCCAAATTAGTCTTCCAAAACCCAACAAATTAGTCTTACATTCATCCGAAATAGTCTTCAAAAACTCTAAATATTCTTCCAAAACACCATAGCAGCAGCAACAGTGACATACTTCAAAGTTCAAATTCCAGAATCACAAATCACAGTAGCAGTAGCAAGATAACACCAGATCATGTCGGGTAAGGCAGTCGGCACGCGGGTAATGGATAGAGATAGATACCACGAGAGAGACGTACCAGATCCGATCAGTAAGGCAGTCGGCAAAGTCGAGTCAGTCGATCCTGTGTGTAACCCTAAAAACACAAGCCATAAGGCATAAGGTGAGGTACTCTCGTACTGAGATCACGTCGCATAGAGAGAGAGGGAGGGATGGAGAGAGAGAGAGAGAGAGAGAGAGAGAGAGAGAGAGAGAGAGATTTACCAAAGATTTTACCACAGAGAGAGGCGAGGTGAGCAGTGAGCCAGTGAGCTGCTACGTGACTACGTGAGAGTGCAAGAGAGAGATGAACATTGAACAGCCGACAGAGAACCCTAAATCTGTAAAGAGTGGGTTAAGTAGTGTATATATACTAGGGGTCTAATGTAATTAACATATACTACAGGGGTATTTTTGTAATAACATTTCGGTTCGGTTCGGGTACCGGTGCGGGTATCATTTGAAACCAGAACCGAACCGAACCCGTTCGGTTTTCTCATTTTCCATACCATACCCAAACCCACGGGGAATTTTTCGGTTATGGTTCGGGGAAAAAGACCGGTTTCGGTTCGGGTACCCACCGGTTCGGGCGCAATTGCCATCCCTACCATGGAGAAAATTCGTACTAGGGAGAGGGAGAGGGAGAGGGAGAGGGAGGAGATATCACTTCTTTAAGAGCCGAACTGGGAAAAATGATAGTTCAAGGGGTACAATGTAATTAACCTTTAATTTGAATAATCAGATAGTATGAGTTTCCTCTCTGCCTTCTCTACTCTTCTTCGAATACGGCCACCGCTATCGAAGGATTCCTCTGTGTCCTTCAACCAAAAAGACTACCAAGGGCAGTTCGATCAAGCCAATCAGTACAGATCTAGGTCATTTTCCATTCCCTTACATTGATTGTTTCGTTTACGAGTTTTGGCAGCGATTGGAGGAGGATTCGAAAAGATTTTGAGTTAGGTGGAAACATTGTGTGTTATCGGGTTAGTTTTGTTTTCTGGTAATTGTGAAGTGAAGGGAAGGAGTTCGAGATTAACGGATGGGTTTCTTCAGTACTTTACTGGGGTTTTGGGGTTTCGGAGTTGGGGTTTCTGCTGGTCTTACTATTGGGTATTTTTGCTTCATCTATTTCCAGCCTAACGATGTTAAGGTTTCTCTCTCTCTCTCTCTCTCTCTCTCTCTCTCTCTCTCTTCTGTATCTATAATACGTTTTTTTTATTTTTTTTATATCAGTAGAGTGCTTTGCTTTGCATTGGATTTTTCAATGTATTTTTGCTTTATTTGATTAGATGAAGTGCAAATCAGATGCGTGCGCTACTGGAGCGTTTATTACGTGTAGCATCGTAAACACGGAATAGCATTGCAAGATTAACTAGAGGCCGGGCACACAAATCGTGTGTGCAAGTCGAGTTTTGTTAAAATACACACAGTTTAGCTTCTGATTTATTCTTAGTTATTTTGTAATATTGTATCAACCATTTTTTTGACAAATAAAGGACAGTAGAGTAAACATATAACGCCAATCGAATTGTTTAGACATGGTGATATCATCTTTTGTACGCTATTGTGGCAAATTCCCTTTTGTTTATTACTCAGGTTGTCCGGACCAACTTATGCGCAACTAATCTCTTGGACCCAATCCCACCGTCCATTTGCAGGGAGTCCAATTAAACTCGAGGCCCCGTAAAAGTTAATAGCACTTGGCTTCGAACCTGAGACATTAGGATGCAACAAACCGCTAAGTTTGTGGCAAATTCTATGTAATAATAAAACAACAACAAATAAACATCTTATGCTGTATGTCTGGTTGTTGGACTTGGAGTTGGTTGCCAGCTTATATTAAATCATGTTAAACTTTGACTTATTTGTTTTAATGTTACTCTCAGTTGGCTGAATATCTATTGGGTTTGACTATTTGTTTGGTCAGGACCCTGTGATTCGCCCATTGATTGAACAAGACTCTCATACATTGCAAAGGCTGCTTCCTGAGATACCCCCTTGGGTTAAAAATCCAGATTATGATCGTGTATGTTGTTGACAATACCAACTAGAATGTTGTTATTTGAAGTCGTTGACTGCATTGTGTTTTGACAGCTTTCTATTTGTTTTTTCTCTTGTAGATTGATTGGCTAAACAAATTTATTGAATATATGTGGCCTTTTCTGGACAAGGTACTTTTCTGAGTCTATTGACGTTGTAGTTATGGATAGTTGCTTTGCTTAGCCTTTCTGATTTTACTTTGTGTTGCTCTTTTTCGCGCAGGCAATTTGCAAGACTGCCGAGAATATTGCAAAACCCCTCATTGCTGAGCAAATTCCAAAGTATAAGATTGAATCAGTTGAGTTTCAGAAATTAACTCTGGGAAGTCTTCCCCCTACTTTCCAAGGTTGGTGAGATAGATGCACCTTATTTGTTATTCATTTTAGTCCCCCTACTTTCCAATGACTGTTCTAGAGATTGATAAATTCTACATCTAGAATTTGGTATTAGATGTTTCTGTTTGCGTATTCCTCCTTGGCCTCGGTTACATGTGCTGTTACCGATTCAATATCAATTAAAGGTGAACAAGAAGAAAGCACGGCTAGCATTCACATTTGGGTTTTCTTCAGTACAGATGATGTTATGAGGAAATGATTTTTCTTCTAAATCCTGCACCTGGAAATCCCTAGTCATATGAAACCATCTCTATGTTAAGTATGATGGATAATAAAGTGAAGATAGAAAATAACTACAAGGGAAGAAATCTCTCTCGGCAAAGCCGAGGTGCTCATAGATAAGAAAGAGTGTCCCCAAAGGATTACTATCTATCTTAGATGACCGGAACCTCAAACAAAATGAGTGAAATGTTTTACTCTTCATGGGAAAATAGTAAGTCAATCTCTAATGGTCCCCTTGCTCGATTACCCCAGTCACTCTAAAAACCAACGGCAAGGCTGTCTCTGTGCCTTTCTCACAAAATATGAGTTGGGACTTGGGAGTTTTGGTTTTGCAATACTATCGAAGTTTGGTTCGTCTAGAAATCAGCGTGAGTGTTTCTCATTTATAGGACTTTTATTGTCGTAGCTAATTACTATTTCGTGACACAAGCATGTATCGCTTTTTTAACGGTATATGATGGGGACGTGGTACACTTCTTCGACAGTATGGTACTCTTTAGTCTATGCTTCACTTCAACTAAAGCAATTTATTATTTCTTGTTTTTGGTGGGGTTGAGCGATGATGTCATATAATAGTTCATCCTTTGAAAGTTGGCCTTTTTATGCACATGATTTACGTTGCATGGACTCTTCTAGTTTGTCAGGCATCCAACAAGTACGTTGGAGTAGACTAGAGTTTACTTCTCAACTATCCAGTGACTGTAATTCTATGCCTAATATCAGCTTGCTAACACCCCATATCTCCTTGTAGATAACACAAGCAATATGGGATTGAGAAATAGTAAACGTATCCGTGTCCTGGTGTCCTTGGGCAAGAGAATTAGATGAATATCACGTAGACATGACAGCACCCGACACCGTTAAATGAGTCCATCTAAAGTTGTATCTGCACTGTCAGCGTTGTTTTTTCCTTGATAAAATTAACGGTTGTTTACCTCAGGAGATATTTGGATCGAAGTTCTGGGAAGTTTCCATTGTTCATTGACTGCGATCCTTAACATTTAAATAGTTGAATGTGTATCACAGACACCACCATTAGTGGTGTATTTTCTCATCTTATAATCCTTCCTCATTTCTTTTCAATTTTTTGGCTGCTAATCCACTCCTTAAGTTTTTCTCAAAAAGGATGAGGTCCTATATCATGACATCTGTTTAGTTAATTACTTGGGTGGATATTTAGATTCTTTAGAATGTGATCTGTAGACTATATCCTTGGATAACTGTGGCACTAATATGGATAACTGTGGCACTAATATTCCTCTGAATCTAATTCTCGTCAGGAATGAAAGTCTACGTCACTGATGAGAAGGAGTTGATTATGGAACCATCTTTGAAATGGGCAGGAAATCAGAATGTCATGCTTGTTATTAAAGCATTTGGCTTGAAAGCAAGCATTCAGGTGTTTTTCTAATGTTTTAAGGAAAAAAGTTTGGCCTCCATTCCATGCTGAAATGTACTTCTGCACATCCAGCTCTTCATTGGCATTACTGGGTAGTGAATGCACTTTTGTTTTCTGGAGAATTTCAGGTGGTGGATTTGCAAATATTTGCTTCACCTCGTATAACCCTGAAGCCATTGGTTCCAAGCTTTCCTTGTTTTGCCAAAATTCAAGTCTCTCTCATGGAAAAGGTTTGTGCTGCTGTAAGAAATAATCATTAGCGTTATTATTAACGGTGACTGTAGTGCTTGAGAAGTGTATCCATGTCTAGCAGTTGCTTTTTCACAGTGATGAGGGCCATGAGACTGACATTCTAATCATAGCCAAGAAATGGGACATAACATTCAACTTCCAAAACTTAAGTGCTTTAGCTGGATGTTGAGTGATCATTCATCTTTTTCATTTTCCCCTTGCTGTAATGTGAATACCGAGAATATTTCCACTTAGTCTCTGATCTATAACATTGAAATAAAACATCTATTTGGTCTCTTGATTATTGGAGTCTTAAATGGGTTCAGCCACACTTTTGACTTCTTTGACATCATCATATCATTGTAGGATTTTTTTTATTGAAGTAGTCTTATTTTTGAAAGAAATCGTCCAAGTACTTCACTTCTCATTTGCTTAAAAATACTTCGAAGCGCCATTTTAAATGGCTGTTTACTGGAAAACAGCCGTCTGGCAATTATATAGGGCCACGTATGTGCCATATGGACTGGGTATGGTGATGTGTAAAATAGAAAACGCCAATTGTAATGGCACACTCTCATAGAAAACGCCATTTGTAATGGATTTCATTGGATTATATGCTGGCTGACTATGAATATGCAGTATCAATTCGTCCGGTTTGGACGTAATGCTGGCCCGGGCAGCTGCTGGGCCAGTACAAGTTTAAAGTATGATTCCTACATGCTGAAAAGCAAGCAAATAAGCAAATGATAATTCAATTTACTTATAGACTCCCGGTTCGAACCCCGGGTAGAGACTCGGACGTATTAGATCGCCCGGAAAATCGGCTATAGCCTCTGGCAGAAACTGGCTGTTTCTGAGCGGGAAATCGGGCAGCTTAACGATAGGATTGGAGGATCTGGAGTTTTGACTCGGAAAGAGTAACGACAGGACTAGGGGATCTGGAGTAGAGACTCGGACAGAGCTTCCGCTAAGCCCTGACTACCGGTAGTTCTTCTCGGAGAAAAACCGGCAGAGCTTCCGTGCAGTATATATATCCCGGGATTCTTCCTGGAGAATCCGGCAGAACTCCGGCGCAACTCTGACTACCGAGGTTCCTTTCTGAGGAAAATTCGGCAGAGCTACTGCCTAATTCAGACTTCCCCCCGTTGGCTGAAGAGTTCTCACAAGTGGCCAAGAGTAATGTAATAGGTTTATTCAGGAAATTAAGACAAAGACTCCTTCAGACTTTTTGCCTGATGTTACTCAAGAGGATTATGTGATTTGGACCCATTCTCCGACTGGTGTTTTTTGTTTGAAGTCTGAATGCCATTAGAGTTCCTTCTAACGTTCGAGAGTGGTGTAAGGTGGTATGGTTTCCCAAAGCTGTTCCTAGGTGGGCTTTCATTCTATGGTTGGCTATGCAATGTAGACTTTCTACTAAGGATAGGCTCATGGGATGGAGAGTTGTGGATAATGCGACCTGTTTTATGTAGGACTGCGAGGTCTGAGTCTCATAATCACCTGTTCTTGGACTGCTCCTACTCTAGTATTGTCTGGAGGAAGCTTTTAAGGAAGAATTAGGTTCAAAGATGCCCTAGTGATTAGGATGAAGAGAGGGCCTGGTATCTACTTCACTATAAGGGGAAGAGCTTTAGGAAGTCTATCCTAAAGATTTCTTTGGCTGCTGCTGGGTATGGTATGTGGTGTGAACGGAATATGAGGATTTTTCAGCAAAAAGAGGTGGATCCTATCTCCCTTGGCTCTAAGATTTGTGATTGTATAAGGGATTCTATCTGGGCATGGAAGAATTTCGAAGCTACTCTGGAAAATAAGGAGTTGTGCTATATTTGGGTGTTGATCAACATATCCTGGGCCTTACAACAAATGTTGCATAATTTTCTTTCCTAGGTCTTTTATGTGTTGATGTGTTTTAGATTTTTTGTTTTTTGGTGCTCCTTGGTGAGAGCCTTGTTTTGGCTACTGGGATTATTTTATGTTTCCCTTAGTGGTCTTTGTATTTCTTTGTTTGAGCTTCAATGAAAAGAGTACCCTTTACCGAAAATAGTACAGGAGCGGAGCTGCGCCTGTAAAAATTATACTTCATCATTTCTAGGCCCCAGGTCTCCTCGACGAAGCCAGTCCAACTCAGCCAATTCCATAATCTCCATATTTTTACCTGCAACACATCCACTTTGCATACAAGAATTACAATGGATTCCATTGTTAACATAACTTGGGACTTTAGATATTTTCATGCTTAACGTACATACACATTATCATGTTTCTCTTCCAACCAATTTCAGTGCCCATTACTTGTATTATAGTGTCAAAACCTTCACTTTTTCGTGCAAATTACTAACAAAACTACCTTACTAATCAACAAAAGCTACTAATGTAGTGCTTCACAATTGACCGCAATGGGTTTTCATGCTTTCAAAGGGGGAAATTGTTACCAATTCACATTTTCAACATAGTATAATAAATTCACAAATTTACAAATTTTACACTGGAGCACACAATGCCTCAAACCGTGTGTGTATCCATGTATATGCAGATGTGGGCGTGTGTATGAATTTGTGTGTGTCATCATACAATTCGGTCATGTGACCATTTCAAAGAGAGACGAGCTGGCAGGAGTATGAAATGAGAGATACGGTCGCCGGAGAGGACAGCAAAGTTGGCCGGAGAGAAACACAGTGACAGTCGCTGGAGATGAGACAGCGCCGGTGGGCTGAGAATCATCTGAGATTCGCCTGAAAATCGCGAGAAGGGGAGGGGAGTTGAGAGTTCAGAATTCTGAGCTAAACGAAGTGTATTTTGGCTTGGCGTGGCGAGTTCTGAGCCCTAGTGCCAATTCAAATGGCACTAAACGCTTACGTGGACTTCGATGCCACGCGGGCACAAGTTAGCGCTACTGCAATTAACGTTTTTTAATTAAGCGCTTTGAAGTATTTTTAAATAATGTTTGTGAAGTGTAGTACTCAGACGATTTGTTTTCAAATAAGGATTACTTCGATAAAAAACTTATCTTTGTATTGAGTCACTCCTTAACTTGTTTTACATTACATGTCTTTGCCTTTCAGCCACACGTGGATTTTGGACTCAAGCTCCTTGGGGCTGATGTTATGTCAATTCCTGGTCTGTACAGGTTTGTTCAGGTATAATTACTTGGAATTTTTTTTAGTCCATTTGTATCGTCCCCCGTTCTCTCTCTCATATACAGTTCAAGAAGAGGTATACAGCGCTTTCTTGTGTTCAGCTGAGCCCTTAATATGTCTTCTAGGCAGTGTTGTGGTGTTCAGGAAATTGTTGATTAGTCACTGAATTCCATATGGAACGTGTAATTCATTCAAGACCAAAATTATGTTACTCTTCAGTAAAGTTTTCTTCCGGCTGCCTGAAAGTGCTTGCATTCTTTGTATAAAGAATGACTATTTAACCCCATTTTATCTCTTTCTCTTCCAATCACACCTTTCCTTGCTTACCATAACTCCTAACCCACATAATTCCATGTGAGATTATTTTCATTGCTCAATTTGATATTCTACTCTTTCCTTTCTAGTTTCCTGTTACATGAAGTGAATATGACATTTTTCTTTCTACGTGAACAATGCAATACCACCTGATATTTAATACTTGATTGCAAATGTCACTTTCTGAAAAGTAAAAATATTTGAGAGTCAAAGTTGGGATGGTCTGCGTTGCAAGATGATTTTAACGATTCCTTGAAAGCAGTTAATCAGTGGATTAATGGTGAAAAATGCACAGTTGGTGTAGAAACTTTTGTTTTGATGCTTAGAATGGCCTGATCCTTTGTTTATTCATCATGCCCAGCAGCCTACCGAAGGTGGCATTTTTTTTTACCTGCTCTGAGAATTAAAAGGAGTATTGTGACCCATATAGCACTACCAGTAACTGGCTCAAAAACAGAGAGAACACTCTTTCCTACTCCAGGCAAGTAGTACTGTACGGATACGGACTGCAACTCCCGCCTACTGCTCCGTACAGAGTAAGGATTCAGGGATTGCACGCACGTACTCCTTCTATTGCCTTTAGAGAGGCAGTTTGATGACTTGATCTCTATTTTACTTCCAGGGCCAGGCAGGGGGTTATATGTGCCATTTTAGGGAGAAACTTTTGTTTTCTTTTACCTCCATCTACAAGGAAATGCTTTCCTTTTGTGATCTGAGTTTTATCTGCATTCAATTCTTCAGAGTTTAAAAGAATCCTAAATGGCTTTATCTCTGCAGGAGCTTATAAAAGACCAGGTTGCCAGCATGTATCTGTGGCCGAAAACCCTAGAAGTACCAATCATGGATCCAACAAAGTGAGTTCCTTTTCAAATATTCTTATTTTCACATCGCTGCAGTTGTCAGACTAATATTTGTCAATGTGACGATCACTTTGAATTTGCAGAGCCATGAGGCGGCCTGTAGGAATTCTCCATGTGAAGGTTCTGAAGGCAATGAAGCTTAAAAAGAAAGATCTGCTGGGAGCATCAGACCCTTATGTAAAAATAAAGCTCACTGAGGATAAGCTTCCATCAAAGAAAACTACAGTGAAGCCTAGGAATCTGAACCCTGAATGGAACGAGGAATTTAATCTGGTTGTTAAAGATCCAGAAACCCAATCTTTAGAACTTCAAGTTTTTGATTGGGAGCAGGTATTTACTTGTATGTGAGTTAGAAATTGCATCAACTTTTTGAGGGCATTTTTTTTTGTGCGTGTTAGTAAAGAGTAAGAAGAAAAGTTCCCCTGTTTTTTTTCTTTTTCTTTTGGTGTTCTCTCAAGCTGTTTATCCTTCATTCTAGGTTGGCAAGCATGAAAAAATGGGTATGAATATTGTTCCTTTGAAAGAACTTTCCCCAGATGAGCCAAAAGTTGTGACTCTTGATCTGTTGAAGAATATGAATCCCAATGATGTCCAAAATGAAAAGTCACGTGGACAGCTTGTTTTGGAATTGACATACAAACCTTTCAAGGAAGAGGATATGCCGGGAGATCTCGATGATTCGGGTACTGTGGAAAAGGCTCCAGAAGGGACACCTGCTAGTGGAGGCATGCTTGTTGTTATAGTTCATGAAGCACAAGATGTCGAAGGAAAGCATCACACCAATCCATATGTACGCATCCTTTTTAGAGGAGAAGAGAAGAAAACTAAGGTATATGGATACCTAGATGCCCATTTTGTGTTTTATTTCCTGTTTTAAAGTCACAACATAATACCCCGTATATTTTTGAAAATTACAAGGCAAGGCTATTAATCTTCCTATTGAGATATAAAATAACTGGAAAGTACTATATTAGAAAAAACCAAAAAAAGAAAAAGAAAAAAGAACTCCACGAAAAAGGAACACAGTTCCCGTATCCAATGGTGGAATAGTTTATGCAATTTTTCTTTCTGGACAACTTGTGAAACTTTTATAGTTTTATTGCCTCCTTTTTTAGTTACTTGGAGTTTTAGTAGACAATAGTTGCAGTATGCTCTTTAAAGTATGAAAGATACAAGTTAACAGATTTTGAGTCCCACCAAAACAATGTACTGGTCATTTTTCTAAGGGATTGGGTAATGTCGGATAACCGAGTATGTAGCCCTCTCAATGTTTGCATCTTTTATTTGTACAGTATGTAAAGAAGAATAGAGATCCAAGATGGGGGGATGAATTTCATTTCATGCTTGACGAGCCTCCCACTAACGATAGGCTTCATGTGGAAGTACTGAGTGTTTCATCAAAGATTGGCTTACTACATCCCAAGGTACAGATTGCATTTTTTCCCCTCCATCTAGTGTACTTCCAAATTTCCAATACAGTTTATACAGAGGAGAAATCTTTAGCAGTACATAGTTTCTCACTAAAATGTAAGTTATGAACATGCAAGTGCTCTCGGTGATAGTTATTTTATAGTTGATGGAGAACATTTCGACACCTCATCCAGCCTCATTGGTTGAAGTTATCATGAAAATTGGGGTGAAGTATAGAGAGAGCAATTTTATTAGATGGGGCAAATTTTTGGGATAACAAATTGGCTTGCTTGGCACTGTTGTGTAGGGATTAGGGAACGAATTGAATGACTTCTGCACATTACTGGTATTTATAGGGACTCTTCCCACAAGAAGTTGATTTTCTGTATTTTAGGAATTGCCTTCACTTGCTGAGAAAATTCTTGCCTTTTCTTTTCCCAGATATGCAAATTTCTGGGATAACAAATTGGCCATTTGGTTATGTCACACATCTCGTGGAACAATTTTCCCAGATATACTCGTCCATGATACGTACTGGGATGATCGACACTTAGGTTGACATATTTTTTAAATATAATATGCATGTCCACAAATTGAAAGGTCCATGATCTAGAATTTTGTGGACGTTGTGACGATAGGAAATCTGATCTGGTTTCCCAGTGATGTACTCGGTGGACGAACTGAACTGATAGTATGGCAGTGTCCTCCTCCTTAAAAGATACCCCCTTACACCGCATGTTAAAATTTTCAAGTCCATATCAAGTTATTACTATATACTTTGCTGCGTTGGTTTGACTGATTAACTCATACATTATCTTTCCGGGACCAGGAAAGTTTGGGCTATGTTGATATCAATCTCGCAGATGTTGTTAACAACAAAAGGATCAACGAGAAGTACCATCTCATAGACTCAAAGAATGGGCGGATACAAATTGAACTGCAATGGAGGACTGCTTCTTAAGCCTATGCTTTGTTTTCGTTTTTCAGAAAATCGATGTGGAGATAGGGATAGACATATGAAGAGAAAGCTATTACTATGATGATTGTTTCATGTTGTTGTGTTTGTTGTTTGTGTACAATAATAGCTTCAATAGCATAAACTCCCTGTAACTTTGTATTCTTACCGTGTAACTTTGTATTCTTGCTGGATCGGCGCATAGATTTCTCATTTCTGGTAGCACATTTGCAGTTGTTCATGGTTGATCAGCTATAATCTTGGAGTTCTCATTTCTTGTTTTGGGTTGTGCGTTTTGGTTCACTTCGTCTTTACAAAGTTATTTCAGGCCTTCAAAGGCAACACATCAATGAAGTGTGGGAATGATAGAAGGAAGAATAGTGGATTGGAATGATTATTTTTATGGGCCCATTTTCCCCTATTTATTTCTTTTTCGGAAAAGAAAATAAATTGAGATAACCAAGTACAGGCCAACGGTGATGGGTACGGTACATATTGTGGATTTTATGGAAAATTCAGGCTCTACCCAACATTTAGCTCGATTGGATATAGGACTAATTTGTATTTGAAGTAGACAAAATGGACAGAAAACATAATTTCAAAACATCTGAGGTTCGTTTTGTCTACCATAAATGTGAAATGTTGATGTACTCTGTCTCTCCGTGTTTGTTGGTTCATTTTAAACATTCATATAATGTTTTGAATTGTTTATATTTTTTAATTTATAATGGGTTTTATGATTTTGAAAATTTTGTATAATAAAACTAATTGAAATTTATCAATCAAGATTCATATTACATATTTTTGGAGATTCGTATTGAAAGATATGTAGTACAACTTTTCAGGAGGTATAAAAGAGAGACAAACAAACACGGACAAGGTAGTATTTTGTTTGTCAGGTCCAATTGAGGAGAAATTAAGAGGAAAAATGAGTTTGCAATTTGAAACTTTCCCTTCCCTTTTATAATAACCAAACAAAACAAGAAAAGAAATCCTTTTTCCTGGAAACAAATCCAGTAAAGCCGGGGTGGGGCCTATAGCTGAGGTTAGTCTTTCCACAAGTTCCAAATAGACCCTAAAAGAGGGACACCTCTTTGTGGGAAATGTATCCAGAAATTTCTCATTTTATATTGTCTATTTGCTGTATTTAATTGTTTTTTTTTTTAATTTTTGAACTGAAATATTTTTTTGTAATATAATTAAGTCACCGAGAAGAATGGACTCACACGGCCCAATACAGATCAATAGTTCGACCATGAAAAACATGAATGGGCTCAGACGGCCCAATACAGGACCAAACTGGATTGTAGGGTGATTGGACGCTGGACTGGTCGTCATCAGCCTATCACAAATCAACGGCCGCATTCAATTACTAACTCTTTGGTTTTATCGTTTCGTTATCTCAGAGCCAATCGCTTCCATTTTCACACACTCTCTCTCAGAGCTTCGCAGCGATTACCAAAAAGTTTTTCAGCCGATTTTGAGAAATTCCAATGGCGATGCCAGTCGTCGACACCGAATACCTGAAGCAAATCGACAAGGCTCGTCGCGATCTCCGCGCTCTCATCTCCAACAAGCACTGCGCCCCCATCATGCTCCGCTTGGCGTACTCTCTCTCTCTCTCTCTATATATATATATATATATGTATGTATATGTATATATATGTGTGTGTGTGTGTGAAGCCTAAGTCACAAAACGGTTGTGCGGGACCGCGAGCGTGGAAGCATATTTGGAAAGGAAAATGGTAACCTCCATTTATTGGAGTTATTGGTGAGGAGAATAAGTAGAAAACCTCCGGTCAATAGGTGAAAGGATAATAAGTAGAAAGTGTGATATCCGAGAAAAGTGTATTAATATCATGAAAGTAGCTGATCAAAAAATATATCATGAAAGTATATTGATATTAGTGTAATGTGCATTGATATACGATCTAGGTTGTCCTTGTACACATATTAATAGGTGGAGGTCAGCAAGACCCATTTGAAAGTATCACTAAACTGGCGAGCGTCAGGATTGAGAGCGCGAGTAAGAAATGAGACCGAGCGCGGAGGGCCCTACTAAAAATATGTACTAAAATTAGTGAGAGTAAGGATTGAGGGGGTGCATGCAGAGCGAGGATTGAGAGTGGAAGGCAGGGCCAACCCAATGTATTTGGGTGCCCTAGGCCTAACCGTCAAGTGGTGTCCTATATTTCTTTGTAATTAAATAACAATAGTGGAATAATTAGTCTATATAATTATTTTGCCCATATTAAATAGCAAAGGGTGGAGCCGGTTCATCAAGGAGAAGCGGCTCGATGCAGGCAACATCGTCTTGTTCCTGAGCCACCGGCTTTTCATCGGATGGAGGTGGCAAGGAGTTGTTACAGCGGCGATGGTTGGTCAGTTACTGGTTATGTTGGCGTGTGGGCACTTGCCGCGCTACATGTACCTCTCAATGGTCACATGACCACCCGAAAAATAATTTCTTATAATAAATGTCAATTTTTTTTTTTTGTCATTTGTCATTCCTAATACATGGGGGAGGGGGGAATGATACTCGATCCCGGGATGCAGTGTGGGACATCCAAGAGCTCTACCGCATGAGCTAGCCACCACTTGCAAATGTCAAAATTTTAGGTTAGTTCTTTTTTGAACACTCAGCCCAAATAAGAATGAACCAAAACATATCTTTGAAATATCCATGCGAACCTAGTCGCTGCATAATTTTTACAAAAAAAATGGTAGTAGTGTATTTATGCTCCGATTTTATCTTGCTTGGCTCAAAATACAAAAATCCACAGAGAACAACTTGAACATTTTATGTATTCATTGTGTTTTTTGGTCGCATTTTACACAATATAGTATATGAATCTTTTCAAATATATGACTGGTTGGTAGAACCAGCAGAGTTAAGATAATTTTTGAACACCTCAACACCATATTAAATTTTTTTGGAGCCGCCACTGAGTGTGGGGAATAATTGTATTGGGTAAACGTGGGGGTAGTGGGTGGGTCTGGGTGTTGTTTACCATACCAAGTTGGGCCACCAAATGTGCTTTTGCTTTGTGTTTATCATTGGGTTACAACAATAACAGATTTTAACGGCTTTAAAACCTCATTGGACCACTTGTTTTGGTTTCAAAAGACCCCTACTCAGCCTAGTACTAAAAATTATTGGGGTGCCCCTTTTTCTGGGCTATTTTTGGATGCCCTAGGCCTAGGCCTCTTGGGCCTTGCCCAAGGGCCGGCCTTGGTGGAAGGCGAGGCCCTACTAAATTGGCAAGCATCAGGATTGAGAGCGCGACCAAGAATTGAGACTGAGCGCGGAGGGCCCTACTAAACTTAGTGAGTGAGGATTGAGGGGGTGCACTGAGCAAGGGTTGAGAGTGGAAAGGGAGGCCCTACTAAAGGATTGTGCGCCCTAAGTCACATGGTGCGCGAGCGCGAGCCGAGTGGAGTGGCAGCGCAAGCTATGTAAGCGCCCTCTGAAAATATCTCAAAGTACTGAAATTGACGAGAGTGAGGATTATGTGACTAAGCATTACATAGCTATGTACAGAGTCTGTTTGTTTGTGGAGAAACTATGAGATGATATTTTGCGTGTTGTTCTATGTTGTAGGTGGCACGATGCTGGGACTTATGATGTAAACACGAAGACCGGTGGGCCTAATGGATCGATTAGGATGGAGGAAGAGTATTCTCATGGATCAAACAATGGCTTGAAGATCGCAATTGACTTCTGTGGTAATTCGGTTATATTTGATTGTATCGATTTTACGTTTGTTATTTGGGAAGAACATAAATTGCTTTGCTTGGGGATTATATTAGACAACACTTTATCGTTAAGAGTTGCAAAAATGAAGTTGTTTTAGGAGAGATGCATATCTTTAGCTTGAATTTTGAAAAAATAAGGCAATTACATATTATTTATTCGTTCTGATTATTTGATATTTTGATTTTGCTAATGGAAAAATGCATAAGGGCCCATCTTCAGAGTCTGCTTCTAGCCCCCCAAAGTCTTGAGCCGGCACTGAGTAGTGCATATCCAGAATTCGCAAGTTGGAAATAATTATTTTTCCTTTGTGTCGGTTTTAATTGCACCGTTATGAATAAAGTTAACGATTTTTTCCCTTCATGATGGCAGAAGAAATAAAGTCTAAACATCCAAAGATTACATATGCGGACCTTTACCAGGTGATGATTGTAGACTGAATGATTTTGTGTGCTTTTGTCCTAGATATGTTAGTGGAGTTATGAGATAAACAAAATCGGAGGATACCTTCTTCATACATCACGGTGAATATAGCTTTTGATGCATGAAACATGTCCTTTCTACCCATTAAGTTTTCATTTGTTGATTCTCTCTCTCTCTCTCTCTCTCTCTCTCTCTCCACTTGTTTTTTTTCTTTATTAAGAAGCTTAGTGTAGAGTAACAGTCTGTAGGACAGCTATGAAACTAAGTGGTTAACATGTACTCCGTGTTGAGTACTCTTACACTTCTAATCATGAGAAACAGAAGTTGCGAAAATCATTATACTCTAGCAAAAATCGACAAGAAATAGATTGGAAACGCGGATGAGTCTAGTTCTTGGGCGAAGGAATTGCTTTCTAGTAGTTCTCTTATTAGAGAAGAACATCATCGCTCTAAAACAACCCCTCCACAAGAGAAGCCTGATGTTATTTGGTAATGTAACAAATACTGATATATTAAATCTGCTATAAAATGCGTTTTCAGTTCAATCCATTTCAGAAAAGTTAATCCATGCCGATTTATGTCTTGAAAATTGCTCTACCACCTTCATTTTTTTGGACGAAAGTCCTATTCTAATCTAACACTATGAAGCTTTAGCATATGGTTTCATAATAACTTATCAGCAAAGAAAAGGGAAAGGTTTGAGGGCAATGGTAGTATTACGGTCCTTACTGACCCTTTAGTCTATCCGTTGTGTGTTGCACTTGTCTGAAAAGGGACTGATTGATAACAAATTCTTTTTTCCATTTAGCTTGCTGGTGTTGTTGCAGTCGAGGTCACTGGGGGTCCAACCGTTGACTTTGTTCCTGGTAGAAAGGTATGTTAACATGTAATTTGTGTTTGAACTAGCCTGAGGTTAGATGATTCATTGTGTGAACTGGTTTTGCTTTGTTGTAGGATTCAAAGATTTCTCCCAAGGAAGGGCGACTTCCAAATGCTACTAAAGGTCTTCAAATGCCTACTCAGCTAGTGTCAGATTGTTTAGTCTTATGTTTGAGGAACACCTGTGGACTATTGAATTGGCAATCTTGGTTTTTCTTCGTTTTGCCCATTATTCTTTCAGTTTTATACTTCATAATATGCGTATGCTTGAGCATTTCAATGTAAAGATAGGTGGATTTAGATTTCTTATATAGTCATTTTCAATATAGAAAAGGGTTCAAATTTCCAGGATCCTATGCATGGACTGTTAGTCATTTCAATGTAAAAGTCATTTTTTGTCCAAAGATTGAACAAACATGGACTGTATAAAGATCCAGCTGAAATGCAAATAGAAGGTACAGCAGCGTAGTATTTGTCTGCAAGTCAGAAGATAAAATTAAGACTAATGATCCATTTCAAGGATGTTTCCCCTCATCTCTCTCTCTCTTCCTTTTCTGGTAAGTAATAGCGATGCGGTCCATGAAAAAACCAATTAAAGAAAAAGGAATAAGAGAAAAAGTTGTGTTTCCTTGACATTGGTGTAAGTAGTAATATAAACTTGATCTTATTTACAATTGTGGCTCCGACTGGGCCTTTCATCTGCAGAAAACTCTTAATTATTTATGTCACCTTTTTTAGGCAATCACTTCCCTACAATGAATCCATACCCCCACTGGCCCCGTTTTATTGATTTATTTATTTGAAACCATGTAAAACCTTGGAAAAAATATGTTTGTACCTCATAATTGATTACCTACAAGATTGTACCGTCCTTTTTTTTGAATGTTCAATTGCTCTCTAAAGAAGTTGAATCTTGCATAATCTCTTGTGAATGTTGATGTAGGGGTGACACATCTAAGGGAGATATTCTATCGGATGGGTTTATCTGACAAAGATATTGTGGCACTGTCAGGAGGACACACTTTGGTAATCTTTTCTTGGCTTCTGGAAATATAACAAAACCATCTTGACATTTGAATTCCTTTTTACCTATCAGAAATGAAAGAAATACATGGTATTGTTTTGTGGTATTCTGGAAGTACATGTGTGGTTTTCATGAGCAACATAATTGCTTATCCATATAGCGTGTTTTCATTTTTTCTGGTTGATGTTTTGATTAAGGGAAGGGCACATCCAGAGAGATCAGGTTTTGATGGCCCCTGGACTAAGGAGCCTTTGAAGTTCGATAATTCGTACTTTGTGTAAGACTTATGGATGTTGTTTCCCACTTCTGATTGTTTTGTCGTAGTTTCGGAAAAGAAATTCTTCTGTGTTCCTGTAGTCCACTTTACAATAGAGTATTTATAACAGGGAGTTGCTGAAAGGAGAATCAGAGGGGTTATTGAAACTCCCAACAGACAATGCATTACTGGATGAACCAGAGTTCCGCGGTTATGTTGAGCTGTATGCGAAGGTAATGGTAGATGATTTGAAGCAAGTGACCTATTAATTCACGTTTAAGTCTTTTCATGATGTTGATGTCATTTTTTGACTGATGAAACTAGAGACGCATGGAGTGGCACATAGAGATTTAGGTCAGAGTGTACTTTGATACCTAGTCAGAGTGTACTTTGATACCTAGATTTAGCTCAGGGATTTTACAGTTCACTTGAATCTGAACATGGTTCATCTATGATCAAGGGATGTCAATATCCACTGGAGAATCCCCACCAAAACACTTGTCTGCTGGTTTGCAGTGTCCTTATTTGACTTTTTCTCTGTTTTTGGATGGACCAGTTTCGGCAGCCAAATTTTTTGCAACTTTCAATTATGATGGAGTGAATAGATTCCTGATTTGACTATTGACGAACAAAACTAAGCTATGTTAGCATCTTCTTTATTGCTTACCAACTTGGAACTTGATTTTTATATCTGGAAAGATACTTGTCGGAAAATATATATCTATACTTGGGACGTGGGAGGATAAGTTGTTGGATCGGCAGTTTGGTCTCTGGTTGATATAAATTATGGGTTTTGGGACTTCCATCTGGACTAACTTTCCCATTGCCTGAAAGGGACAATTGAATAAGATGTCAAGAGCTGGCCCGAATCAATCCTCGGACTGCTTTCTAACATGATATGACTCGATCTAAAGCTACACAAATCTAACCAGGTACTAGCAACCATATTGCCTACCATGCCAATTCTGGTGTCTGGTTCCTACTTGGAGCATCTTGGTCATTGAAAAACTAATATATGGTACTTTTTCAAGCCACATCATTTGAATACCAAACCAAACCTAGCTTATGTCCTAATTGAACCTAGCTTATTTCCCATTCAATTAGGATCAGCTACATCAATCTTTTTTCTACGTTGTGCTCTATCAAGGGCCTCCTTATGCTAGTGATAGTGCCAAGATATTCCAAACAAAATGATATCGAAATTGAAATGTCCGAGCCCTAAGGATGTTGTATGGAGTGACACATACTGGTTTAGTTTTACTCTACTTTGATACATAGGCTTAGCTCATTGGGATTTTTCAGGTCATTTGAATGTGAACAGGGTTCACATACGATTAAGAGATGTCAATATCCAGCCTCTAGAGTCTAGACCCCACCAAAATACCTGCAATGTGCTGGTTTGCAGTGACGTTATTTTCCTTCTCTTTTTTGGATGGACCGGTTTTGGCAGCCAAATTTTAGGTGACCTTCACTTAGCCAGGTTAGGATACATCCCTGATTTGACCATTGCTGAACAAAACTAAGCTATCGTAGCATATTCTTTATTGCTTTACCTAATTGGAACTTAGATGTTGAGGAAATATACTTTTCAAGAAATTAAAGTTGCATATGGAAAGATGAGTTATTGGATTGGAAGTTTGGCCTCTCTTTGATGTAAGTTATTGGTTGGGAGTTGGGATTGTTGCAGCTGGACTGACTTTCAGTTGCTGGGGCTAGCCCAAATGTATCCTAGGATCGCTTTTTTATGCATTATTTCTTTCTTTTCAAGCTCGAAACCTGGATTTACTATGTCAGGATCCAATCTAAAGCCACCTAAATCTGACCAGCTACTAGCAACCACACTGCCTTCCATGACAAGTCTGGAGTCTTGTTCTTACTTGGTAGCATCTCGATCATTTAACAACCTCATATATGGTTCTAGTTCTGGCCAAGTTGTTTAGATACCAAAAAATTAAACCAAACTACCTTCCAGGACTCCCAAATTGGGATTGGCTACACGAATCAATTTTGTTTTTCCGTTTCGTGCTGTCTGCCTCCTGATGCCTGTGATGATGGCAAGTTATTCAAACAAAATCTCTGTCACATTTAAATGGCTGAGCTATTTGTAATTCGTAATAATTGAACGATACATCTGTATAGGTGATAAGTGGCTGCTTGGGTGCCGGGTAACACTTTTAAAATGCCCATCTATATTCATCTTTTTATGTCCCTTGCCTTCTTTCGCACTATAAATTTACCCTTTATTACATGGTAATTTTCACTTGGTTCATGTTTGATATTTGACACGTGGCAGGATGAGGATGCATTCTTTAATGATTATGCAGTATCCCACAAGAAACTCTCTGAGTTAGGGTTCGCTCCTAGTTCCAAGCCGTTGGTGAAGGATAGCGCTGTATTGGCCCAAAGTGCCGTTGGTGTTGCCG
The DNA here is from genome assembly GCA_036023075.1 of Gaultheria prostrata. NCBI lineage: Eukaryota > Viridiplantae > Streptophyta > Magnoliopsida > Ericales > Ericaceae > Gaultheria > Gaultheria prostrata. Next base: position 14,582 of record JAXBDA010003031.1, on the reverse strand, counting down.
TTGCTGCTGCTGTGGTGGTCCTAACATACTTATACGAAGTTCGAAAAAAGATGAAGTGAAGAATGTATCTAAAATCCTACCGAATTTCTAGGTTTCCCGTATGGATTGTTGTTACGGGCAAGCTCTACTAGTGAAAAAAGTGAATAACTGATGTTGTTTTTCGCAATAATAACACTATAGACCTCAAATACCCTAAGGCAACTAGATGAATTAGTAGAGAGATACTCATCTTTTACCAACAAATTGTGTGACACATTAGATTTTATCTATGAAACTACTGTTTGTTGGTTTGCCGTCCCATTTCTCTGGAGATCTACTTGGTAGTGATATCTTCTTCGGGAAAATTGTTGGGTGCCGGGCGGGCACTACGTATCAATGCCCGAGCACCCAATCCGACTGTCCAAAACACTTTTGGACGATCTAGATTTATTTCTTCTCTCCTCTTTTTCTCTTTTAAATTCAGACCGTCCAAAAGTATTTTGGATGACCCAGATGGGTGCTCAGGCACGGGCACGGGCATGTGGTGCCTGCCCGACACCAAAAAATTGCACCTTTTTAAGATATGATGAAGTTTGGCTATTGGTAGGATTGAGATTTCAATGAGAATTTCGCTATGTAATGCTTACAGGGTGGGTCCAAAGTTCCCTCATGTGAGAAATCGCTAACGCCTTGTGTTGTCGGCTTTTTATCGTGCTTCATTCTTTGTTGCCAACAGTCGACGAGGTTTTGAATATTTTGCAGTAACCGTTATCTTTCACACTAACCGTTGGCTTTCTCACACTAACAAGTTCTGCTCTTCCTCTCTTAAATAAAAGAACAAGGCAGAGATTTATGGTCCTCCTGCTGCTTCGTCTCTGCTTATCATCCCAACATTGCTCTCTGGGAGGTAAAACCGCGGTTGAAGCCAACATTTTGCCCGGCATGGGACGGAGTTCTCCTTGACAAAAAATACAAATAGGAGTAATACGTAACCCACCATTTTGAAAGTTTGCTAAAACTATAACCTGGTGGCCCGGTGGTAAAGACCTGGGACTTAGGGTTTGCTTTCTACCAAGGTTTCAAGTTCGAAACTTCTTAGGATTTATCAATTTCTTTGGGGTCAGTTCATATAGAGTTTTGCTCCAGTTTTAATTTGGCTCCCTGCAAGTGGGTAGTGTGACTGTCCTCGATATGCGCGTAAACTTGTCCGGATACCTAAGTTATAAAAAAAAATAGGTGGGAGGACTGGCAATATTAGAGGTAGGTACATTGGTTTGTTTTTAGGACAACCCACGAGTCTTGTTCACTACCTAAGCACATGATATCCAGGTTGCTGGGTTGGCTAATCTGTTTATTGCCAACCCAATGAGCCAAACTCTCATACTTTCTCAATAAAGTACTTAATCTTGGTAACACCTTTGGCTGCTTTTGATTTGGAGCTTGTATAAATTGAATTTGAACTCTTCTTAAATTGTTCATTATTTTCCATTTTTGGTAAACAATTACAAAAGGTAGAGTTATATTGAGAGTATTTCACAATTATTGTGAAAGTTTAGATTCTCTGAATGTACCATCAGAATTTTACGTAAACATGCACTGCACATCCCAATACGATTTATATTTGATACTAACCTAACTTAGGGAGTGAATTTTCTCATCCTAAAACAAATAGAACGTGTCTCATTTCTCGTATGACCCCTACCGAACTAGGAGTCGGTACAGATTCATACTAAGCATATCATAAATTGTTTCTTAGAAATTTTCGTTAACACGTGTTTTATATCCCAATTCCCTATGTGATTCGTACGTGATACTATCCAAATGTGATGAGCCTCAGTGCATGCTTCTCTTTCCCAACCAGAGTCATGACCAATTTAGGTCATGGATTGTTGAACCAAGAACTAATAACCTCACCATCAAGTAGTTGCCCTAATTAAGTACTTGAAATGTTTCGTTTAATGCTTGAATTCGAATCTCGATAAAGCTTGTAGCTCGTGGTGGGATCTCAACTCCATTCCCGATAGTGATGTAGTGAAATCCCTTACATATGGCTATGTGGTGACATGGACAATAATTCTTGACGGGTATATAAAGTAATCTATCTGCATATCTGTTTCGTCTCGGATACATGAAATGGTTGATGGTTAAAGGGTGTGCTAATAATTTAGGACACCTTATTCCGCCAAATTATTCAGCCAATCAAATTTTGGGCTGATTCTTATCTTGTCATATGTTTCCCATGTGTGTGTGTGTATTGGCATTTGTTGGGTTGGGTTGGGTTGGGTTGGGATGGGATAGAGGACAAATCACCAACCACTAACTCTACCTAACTGATTTTGTAATAAATGCAATTCTATAGGCAGGTGGAGTAGTACTTCCTGGAGCAAAAAACCAATCAAGATTTTCCAAGTAATTTTACATTCAATGTTTGTGGGGCTTTTGTGTGTGTGTGTGGATTTCAGGTAACAAAAGTTGCTAAAAGCCACAATTTTAAATCCGTTTGGTTGATGAGTTTGCTGCTCATTTATCATGAATCGAATATTGGAGTCAGACCGAAAGAGAGTAATTTCTTATGAATCCCCTAGCTAGTCCCAGCGTGAATGACCTGCTTTTAATTGTATCGCAGAAGAGGTACTCTTAAACTGAGCCCGGGTGGCTCTAACAGGTGGTTGAGTTTTGTAGGTCCTTAAAAACCTTTTTTTTTTTTTTTTTATGAATTGTCCCCAAACATATTAGCGAAATGTCAATTTGATCCCCAATGTAAAACTTATGTCTATTGCATTCCCAATATTCACAATGAGTATTTAAATGATCACCGGATCTACCTCCGTTTGTTTTTAACGTCAAATACAAGGGCATTTTTGGAAACCAAATCGAATAAAAAAGAAAGCTGGCCCGATCATTCCTGATCTACGGGGAAAATAAAGCTGCTAATGGATGAAGCTCTGATGGTAAAATGTATGGGTGGGATCTTAAACCGCGACAGGGTTCAACATCAAGGTGGGGGCCAGTTTTGGACCTGGACAGGGGGAAAAGGTGAAGAGGTAGGTAAAATGCACTCATGAAATTACACAAGTGGCCATGCCCTTTCTCTTTCTCTCTCTCTCTCTCTCAAAGCAAGTTGATGGTAAGAGTTAATGAGTGGTGAGTCTATTGGAACAACTTGTGAAGTTTGTCTTCAGTTGCTTTCAGAGCTCGGGAGAGAGACAATGTGTGGTACCGGTGGTGGCTTGAGTCACATTATGCAAGTGCGAGAGCTTGAACGAAAGTGAGACCGCAAGAACTTAAAACCGTCTTTTAAAAATTATTGGTTCTGTTAAAGTTTATGGGGAGCGACAACGATCGAAAAGAAAAACGTAAAATGAGAATTGAGAGTGAGAGAAGAGAGTCCTATTGAAGAATTGGGTGGCCTAGGTTATAACAAAAAAAATGTGCAAATTAGGAGGATATTGGAACAAAAAGATGAATTACCCTTTTGAGTAAATGAATTATTGTATATACATAATTGTATGTCCAAGCATTCATACATAGATGTGTTCATACATAAATGTACTTGAGCTTTGTAAAATAATGATAGATTCACGTGGATTAGACGGTTCTGAATGTGTATTTGGATTTGTGCACACAACCTTCTTGTATGGGATAAATGCAAAAACATCACTAAATGTAAAAGAGCATGACTGCATATACTCCCTCCGTTCCATTTTAATAGTCCAGTTTGGTCTCCAATGCAATTTTTAAATTGATAATATCTTTCAATCTATAATATTTTTAAAGATTTAAATTTTTTTGTATTATAAAACTAATTGAGATCTATAATATGAGATCCATATTGCACATAAAATAATATTTTTAAAGATTTTAATTTTTTTTAGAATAGAACTAATTGAGATCTATCATATGATATCCAAATTGCACATAAAATTCATTATAGATTCAAAGATATTAAAAATTTAAAAATTGCATTTGAGACCGAACTGGACTATAAAAATGGGCCGAATGGAATAATTAACTAAGGTGTTTTGGTAAGATCCACTGCCACAAAAATTCAGTGAAAATATTTAGGATCCTAGAAGTGAGACTGAGGAAAAGGTAACCTACAATTTTCTTAAGATTTTATCTCGTTGTTGTCATACCATTGTTCTGGTGATTCTTTTAGTGTTTCTAATCCCATGTTAAAAAAATAAAGTGAATCCAACATTTTAAATTTTCACAATATTTTCTTGGTAATGCTACAGATACAACACACGATACTCACAAAAGAGCGGATTCCACTCCATGCGAGTGTTGTATAAGGACGTCGTTGTATTCAAATATTGTGTCCGTAGCATTTTTTTTGTCCTCAATATTTTTATCCACGGAATCTTAAACCTGCTTTTCCTACCTGTGTCTTTTTGTTGCCTAAACTTTGTACCATAAGATCTGGAGGAAGAAAATAGTGGAAGGTGAACCAAAAAAAAGCCCCACAACCACAATTATTATTATTAATTTCCACCCAAAATTCTCTCTTTTTTCTCTCATCAAATCCTGCCAATGAACCCAACCTCCAAGTCTTCTAGAAACCCTAGCTAGTTCACTCTCTCTCTCTCTCTCATGCATAATAATAATAGAATAAAGAACCACAACTACCTATCATCCCTATGCTGATGCACAAGAATTGACAAGCCCACTTTCACATTTCCTTGTCAAATGCCCACTCCAACAAACTACCTAAATTAACATGCTGCTGCTTTTAATTTTTATTTTTTATTCCCTAATTAGACAAAAAAAAAAACTATCTCATCAGTGAAATGCTCTGGACATCATGAATGAAGGAAGCACAGTAATGAGTACAAAAAATGATTTGGGTCTTTAGGTCTGCCTTCTTTGATGCCTTTCGGCTTTGATTTGGGGGCATGGTTTTGCAGCAAAACGTCCCTGTACATAGCTCCTCGGTTCTTGGAGGTTTGGGGGGCTATTGTTTCAGGAGTATTCTGAGAGCAGCCACTTTGTGCATATTATCAAAGGTTAGATCTGTCTCCATTCATCGACCGCTCGTACTCTGAATGATTGGAGATTAGATAGATTTTGTTAGTGCATGTTAGTATGTGTGTAATCCCTAATTAGACCATGAATCCAAGAAGTTTTTTCAAAATGAGATATTTCAATTCACTTTCACCTTCCAATATTGTCATGTTTTTTCTTAATCGGCAATAAAATTTATTAGGAAAAACTTGACAGATAAACAACCGAAGAGATTTAAGAAGACATCGGCGTTCAACTGTCGAGAAACTGCATGCTTGATGTAGATACCAAACAGGATCTGACCGATACAAACCAAGTGACTAATGCACCTATAGTCGAGAGCTCCGCGGCACGGTTAGGCATCGTGAAACTAGATGGCATAAGCCAACTATAGAACTCTAAAATCGGTAGAGAAGCTGCCGAAAAGAGTCACAACCGTGGTTATTGAAAAGAAATGGCCGAGGAAAACACACTATTCATCTTAGAGGTGTACCCTTCAACTTATTTGCAACTGACAACATCTAAATTAACACCCCCTTTCTCAAACCACCACCACCCAAGCAGCTACTCCACTGAGCAACTTGAGTTGTACGTACATTGACCTCCTTTTGTGTGCATGTTAAATAATTTCGAGGGTCGGTGGTAAATCCTGGTCACAAGAGATGTTTAAAATCTTGGTAATGTCGATTATTAAAAAAAAGTTAACCCATTTAGCAGGTGCTAATTACTAAAATGTAATTATCTTAGTATAAATTAGCACACTATGAATGTTAGTCCCAACCGCATGAAAACTGAGTTGTAATGACCATCCTCTGTCTACTTAAATAGTTTTGAGGCTCAGTGAGTTAATCCAAGACACAAGAAATTAAATCTCGAGGGGTTATCGCAGTGGTTAACTGACTTATCTCAGCGGGGCTTGTCATGGCAAAGTCAAAGGTTATTTTCCCTTCTGTAGTGGTTTGTCCTTTGGGGCACCTCATCTCACGCAAAACGTGTGGAAATGACTGCGAGAGGGTCTAAAGAGTTTAGTCCAGTACAACAAAACACTCTTAATTACAAAAAAAATAAAATAAAATCCAGGTCACAAGAAATTGTTAAGATCTCGATATCCACAATCATCAAAAAAAAAAAAAAAAACCCATTTAGTGCTAATTACTAAAATGTGATTATGGTACGATCTTGGCATAAATTAACACACTATGAATGTTAGTCCCAACCGCATGAAAAGAGAGTTCTAATGACCCTCCTCTGTCCACTTAAATAATTTTAAGACTCGGTGAGTTAATCCAAGTCACAAAAAATTCAAAATGGATTGTCCCAGTAGTTAATCGACTTGGCATACCATTCCAAATTCGAAGGGTCTATCCCTCTGCAGCGATTCATCCTAAGGCCACTTCACCTCATGCTAAACACGTGGAAGGAAAGGGTTGTGGGAAGGAGAGATTAGTCCGGTTCAACAAAACACTCTTTATGACTCCATCTGTTCCAAATTGCTAGTCACTTTTGGAAATTTTAACTTTTTAAGCAGACATGCAATAACTACATTCAATAAATACATTTACATTAAACAGATTCAACAATTTCCAACAATGTCCTTATATTAAAATGATCATTGCTGGTAAAGAGGTTATTTTGAAAGATTGCATAAATTTTGTTTTGACTTTTCAAAAAAGACTAATGCTTTAGAATATCCCAAAATAGGATAAGTGAAGCAATTTGAAATGGTGGGAGTACCAAAAAAACAAAAAAAATCAGTTCACAAGAAATTGTTAAGATTTCGATATTCTCAATCATTAACAGCACAACAAACCCATTTAGCAGGTGTTAATTACAAAAAAATATTTTGGTATTAATCTTAGCATAAATTACTACTGAATGGATGTTAGTTCCAACCACATAATATAATACTAAGATGAGTGCTTAATGCATTTCTGGTACTTGTAGCCTATTAGCATTAACCAAGCGTTTGTAGCCTGACGGTTATCTCCTGGTTTCTCATAAACGAGACCAGGGTCCGAGTCTCGGCAGACGCGTTTGGGATTTAAGGCGATAGATAGCTTTTAGACCTCCTCTGGACTAACTCACTAACTCCCCCGCTAATCCCCGACTGATGTATATCGAATGACAAAAAAAAAAAAATTATTTCTGGTACTTGTTTCTTCATTGAGTTTGGGAGGATTTTAAGGAGTGCCTCAATAATTAATCTAAAAGTTTGGTCAGATGTTTAGGCACAAGAAAGGCAGAGATCACACTCCCCCACTCCCTTAATTTGTTCTCCCCATACTTTAATATTCACCTTACTTTACACCTACCTAAAGCTTACCCAATAGTCTATACAATAATGTCCTTTTCGCATTTTGCGGTGTTTACCTTTAGTTGAATTTATCATAGTAGTATATTAAAAAAAATTGAAATTATTTATTTTTCAAAAATTTAATTTTTTTAAAAGTTGCTTAAGGCTTATACGCTTAAATCACCTAGGCGAAAAAAGTCGTAAAATGCTGCATTTAAGCCGCAACAAGCATCTATATCATATATTTATGTGTCGTATCTGATCCGGACATCCGTTTATAAAAAAAATACGAAAACACTTATTATATCTTCTTGTATATTTGATTATGAGGCCACCATCCACTCCCTCTCAAACCTGTCTCACCAACTCACATCTAGAAGCTAATTAGGTAATTCTCTCTCTCTCTCTCTAGAGTCAAAAGCCCATAAAACCCCAACCCCAATTCCTCAAAAGGGCCGGCCTTCAATCTCAAGCACCTCATCAAAAACCTAAAACAAAAAAAGAAAAGCAAGCACTAATATAGTCTACTAATTAACACTTTTGTTAATTAATATTTTTTGTTTTTGTGAGGCCAAATTATTATGGGAAGATCACCTTGTTGTGAAAAAGCTCATACAAACAAAGGAGCATGGACCAAAGAAGAAGATGATCGGCTCATAGCTTATATCAGGGCACACGGCGAGGGTTGCTGGCGGTCGCTACCGAAGGCCGCCGGACTCCTCCGCTGCGGGAAGAGCTGCCGCCTCCGCTGGATTAATTACTTGAGGCCTGACCTTAAAAGAGGAAATTTTACTGAAGAGGAGGATGAGCTCATCATCAAACTTCATAGCCTTCTTGGTAACAAGTAAGATTTTGATTTTTAAAATCTGCTTTTTTATTGTTTTTTGTTTTTGGGTTTTCTGTTTTTTTGATGAAATTTTTTTCAGGAACTTTGTGTGGAAAATAAAAACCCATTTGGAATATGCCTTAAAGTTTGCTAAAAACTTTTTTTTTGAGAAAATAATTTTCGTAAAAGAAGATTATTTTTTGTGGACATTGTTATTATTATTCTAATAACGAGATAAGGATTTACATTTTTTTACATCTTACTGATTTTTTCAGGAAAAAACGATTTTGATAATTCGTTATTTTCCTTTAATGCTTTCCAACAAGGAGTCGTTTTTTTAGAAAGTTGGGAGGAAACAATTTTCGAAAACCGTTAACCAAAAAAATTTCCCTAAATAATCTTAGAAAACTTATGTTGAAAATGACAACCTAACAAGAAATTGAAGTCACAGAACTATTTCGCCTTAAGAAGAGGTTGAAACCACCCTATCTTTGTTTTTCTAAAAAGTGTTTTTGGCGTTGTTTCAGAAATTGCCTAAAGTCGGAAACTGGGTTTATGTTGGCTTTTTAAATTAATGTATTGTGAGACTTATCTCATAAAACTAAATCAGTTTAGGAATAAGTCAATTTCTGAAACAATCCTTAATGTCAAACTGTTTCTAAAACAAGAAGTTTCGAAATCCTTACGGATTATGATTTTTGGTGATGTACGTAGATGGTCTCTCATAGCCGGACGACTACCGGGAAGAACAGACAACGAGATAAAGAACTACTGGAACACCCACATAAGAAGGAAACTTATCAACCGAGGTATCGACCCGGCGACTCACCGGCCGATGAACGACCCAGCCGCCCCAACCGAGGTCAGAACCCTCTCATTTGCAACTTCAGCAGTCAAAGAAGAAGAAGAAGAAGAAAAAGAAGAGAAGAAAGTTATCATCACTAGTACTGCTGCTGTTGGAGATGTTCTTCATGAGAAGAACTTTGTTAATCTTGAACTGAGAATTAGTCTTCCTTGTCAAAACCAATCTGAACCGTTGAATGGTAAGACTAGTAGCACAGCTGGTCTTTGTTTTTCATGCAGTTTGGGAATAGAGAAAAGTAAAGAGTGCAGTTGTGGGAATAGTGGCAGTAGCAAAAATAGTAGGGGCAATATTGGTTATGATTTTTTAGGGTTGAAAAGTGGTGTGTTGGATTATAGAAGCTTGGAGATGAAATGAAGGGTTTGGATTGGTTTTTGAGTTATATGTGGCAGTGAAGGAAATGAGTAAAGAGATTTGTATTATGTTAAAAATCTCTCTAATTTTCTCTTGCTTTGTATGATTATTAATTAGTAATATTGCATAGTACTAAATAGTTCCACTACAAATCATCTTTTGGGCATTCAATTGGGTAAAATGTTTTCACTTATTATGGTTTTCTGTCTTTCCTTACATATCGGGTGCTTGTTCTTCTATTTTATCTTGTGCTTAAGTGGTAGAGTTTGAGCCAATTTTTCTCGGGATCTCTACTAGCAGATCGCGGACAGGTTCCTACCACAGCCTTGTTGTTGGTCTGCCACCGTCTAGATTTTGATAGTTTTGGTTCATTCCTGTTGTTTGCGATGAAATCTGTACTGCCCTCAGACATTTTCCTGAATGAAATTGACATTTTCAAAAAAAAAAATCGGGTCATATGGGAAGAAGTTTGAAGTCTTCTAGTCAGTTAAGATGCCTCGTCATATATCATTGTTCTTCTAATTGACACTTTATATTTGTACTAATAAACGACTTGTCTCGCTATGACCGCCTCTTTTGAATTCTCAAGACTTCTGTTACTCCCCGTTGGAGCAAGGACGACTACCTTTTAATCGATCCGACTCAAAGACTACCTTCCAATCGAGTACTGTAGGGGTCCGACTCATAGTGATCGTGTGAGAGACTTTCCATTCATAGCATTTCTCATAACCATTGTTTTACTCATTTATATTTTCTTTCTTACCCCTCTTATTAGGGTGTTTTCCTCAATTTATATGGAGTACATGCTAAACCCCCCCCCAAAAAAAAAAAAGTTTTCAAAGTTCTTTTTCCCCCCTAGTTTTTCCTCCTATCTTTATTTGTTAAGGTGCCTTTGTGGTGAATCTTGGATGCATGTGTGACTCAAAATCAAGCACTTCACTTCCACAATATTCCCCCACTACTTTTTCTTATCTTATATTTGTGATTCTTGATTGGTATGCCATATTAAAAATAAAATAAAAGATATTTAAATGGATAAGAGGTGAGTGGATGAGAAAGGAAGAGGTGGTCGACCTATCTCTTCTCATCATACATATAGAAATAAATGTTAAGTACCAAGAACTTCAATTTATAAAGTGTCCATAAACTTGAAACTATCCCTATTACCCTTGTCTCTACCAACCTAGCAATTATTGTCTTAGCCGATATTTTACCTAACCAACTAAATGCCATCAGAAATGGAGCCCCACCCGTTTCAGACACATGGCTATTCGGACCCACCCGATAAACGTGGGACCCATGATAGTGAACCGCATACCCTCTGAGACAAGGCGTTGGTATTTCTGGTATTTCTTCTGTAGTTGTGATTAGCGACGAATGCAGAAAGTTGGCGTAGAATGGGCTTTTGTAAAGTTATGACCTCGAATTTGAACATCAAATGTATTCATGAATTTAGATGCTAGAAGCATATAACCAACCTCCATGATTAATATTTTAGGAATCAAATGCCATTCCTTTTCAAAACCAAAACAAAATCAACAGATTCCACATGAAAAATGAGCAAATGAAAGTAGATGGTTTGATAATTCCAACTATACATAAGGGTGATAAATACAATATCCCACGTGGTCAGCTCAGCGTATAGAGGTCAGATAATCCAGCTCGGGTACTCAGCTTGGATGAGGTTAACACCTCAGACTTGACTTTCATGAAGAGTTCAGGTCATACGAGGACTCTAAACCAATTACATCATCTCCCACGACAGAGATAAGAACAAATATCCAAAGGGATAGCCGTCAACAGTCCATATGCTAACATGAAAGCTTAATCCCAACGGGATTAGGAGTTTCTAAGGTAAGAGGGTACTAGTACTAATGCCAACAAATCAGAGATCATCTCGACTTAATCCTACTCTAGGTTGGATTCTCCACACTCCATGCCTCTATATAAACAACTCCCAGCCATATGGGGCAGACACGAGACTCTTTCTATAATTAATTTATGCAAATTAAGTTCACACCCCTTTCTTCCACGCCACATCAACTGACTTAGGCATCGGAGAGCTTGGTTTGGCACCACACAGAGTCCTTGGTTGGCACCACACTGATGTCCTTTAGTCTCATTTGTTTTGTAAGTCATTTGACGGGCCATGTCAAAAACTGCTTCATCAAAGGGGAATTAGTTTACTTTCGCAAGAAGATAAAAAATGATGATGTTATAGGGATCTAAAAACTGCTTCATCAACTTAATTTGTTCTTTGTTCATATTTTATTAGATGCGCACGGTGAATTTGCATCTGTAATCTCGTTTATGAATATATTAATTTCTTACTCCCAAAAAAATAAAGTTAGAGTCACAAATCCATGTGATCCCCTGGTTGAGGTTTCAGTACCAATCTTAATTACAAAGCCTAGTTAAGTCAACGGTCAACCTTGAATCTTTAGAACATCCTAGGGTCAGTTTGGTTATTTAATATTTTCTAAATCTCGTACATAATTTGATACTAAACCCATTTGATACGAAACCAGTTGAGGAATAATTGGATACGATTTGATATTACTAATAGATTGCAGAATTTGGGAGAGAGAAAAGTAAAGTTGACAGCTGGCCAATAATAATGTACTCCCTCCGTTCATTTTATAGTGTTTAACTTTTCATTTTGGGCTGTCCCTTGATAAGTGTGTGTTTTGAAAAATTTAGTGGGTACATTTTCTATTTTGCCCTTAAAAGTAGATTTCTTTTTGAAAAGTTAGTGGGTATTATAATATTGATAAGTGTAAAATAGATGTAAAAGTAAAAGTTAACGTGAGATAAAATAAGTTGAAATTACAAAACTACACACTTAAAAAAGGACCGAGGAAGTAACCTATTTCTCACAAGCTTGATTGATTCTTTAATTCTATTTATAGCTATGGGATTGGGAGACATATTTTAGGGAATTTGAGTTTAATTAGATTTTTCTTGACCTTTTGATAAGAAATTGGCAAGAAAAGGAGAATGTAAAGGGAGTTGTGCCACAAATCATTACTAGCAAAAAACACGTGCTATGCACGGGCCGCATCTAGTACACGGTTAAATTTGTGTATACATAATTCGATACCAATTCAAGTATAAAATTGGTTAAATTACCCGTGCAATGCATCGAAAGAAAACTATAATCAAATTAGATCTCTTTATGTACCCGCTTAATCCATGACACATCCAAATTTCAATATGTATCTCTTTAGATACCCTCTTAATCCATGATACATCCAAATTCCAATATGTAGCAGCGGCACAATTCTTTCATAAAGTACAGTTGCCCATGATCCTCTTCGTATAGTAAAAAATCTACCATCTCATACATCACATCACCGATTCAATTTGTCTCGTTAAGTTTAGTGTCAACAAAATGATTGTTTCGAAAGCCTTGACATCTTCTTTTTGGATGTCCATAGTATTAAAAGCACGCAATATTAGTTACAGTTTAAAGCATATCAAATAGTATACCCTATTTTTTAATAACCGGGTGTCTAGGCTAACGATAACCCGCGCGTGCTATGCACGAGACTTGTAAGGGTGAAATCGAACTTGATTACGATGATCATACATATACGGTTCAAGAATAGCATCCAACAAACATATCCTTTTAACCACTGCATCATTTTGCATCTTCTTTTTGTCAATATAATGAATGTTACTTACAAATAAAATAAAAGAAAAAGAAATTAAATCATGTAGAATACAAATAGAGGTAATTAAATAATCATCCTGTTTAGAGATAGCACATATGTTTTCATCCTTGTCATTTTGAACAATTATGTTTTCATCCTTTTTACTTGTGAAATACCTTTTCTACCCTTATGTGGACGGTCAGCGGCCCACGACGATTTTTTTGTTTGTGAAAACGATGAGGAAAAATAAGGGAAAAAGAAAATTTGGAGTCGCCACCAGGAATTTAATTTTTGGAAAATGTTAGGTATCCGAGGAACCGTTTAGAAAAATAATGACTCTTTTTTTTTTTGTGCCGCTGAAAAAGGATTTGGTCTGCGAAAAATAGAGATTTTGGGTTCGGGAGCCAGGTTACTCGCGGGGAAGGTTTTCTTTGAAAAATGCACCCCGCGTGCCCGGAATTTTCCGGTCTTTACTAAATATTTGTGAGATTTTTCTGAAAAGATTTTTATTGAAAACTTTTATTCAAATAAACAGTTTATAAATGAAACAGGAAGAAATAATACGTTAAAGCAATAAACAAATCACATAATATACGAATTGACATTAATTGACATGAAATAATAAAATGAGGGGATGAAAGTGCAAGAAATGAAAACAGAGGGAGAATACCGTAATAAAAAATTGTAAGTTATAAGAAAACAGAGAATCAGAAAACCGAAAACAAAGCATAAAATCAACTTTTGCCACTGACACCGTACAATGTCCAAACATGCACCGCGCGGTGCCTGTGTCAAAGCCGCACGGTGCCGCTGTTGAACGTTTAAAATTTTTTTTATTCTCGGACCAGAGAGGGAAAATGAGTATTTTCTTGATGCAACAACCCTAGTTTCTGAACTAGAAAATCTTCAAAAAAAGGTTTATGATGTACCTCTATTGTTCGAATGCCGTAAAAACATATCGAAAATGTTCACGGCATTTTCTCAGAGGCAAGAATGACTCACGGGTCACCTTATTTGATAAAATTTGGATTCGCCGGGTTCGGGGGAGATATGAAACCTCTCCTAAACCCATCGAAGACTCCCCTCAGAAGAAACGAGTTTGTATTAAAAACGGGTTTTATACCTCGAAGACGAACCGGTTGGGGATGAGAACAAAGGCTTTTGATTTGGCTTTTGGATTTGTAGAACGAAATGGATGTAGTGATTGGAAATAACAAGGTCTCTGGAGAGGTAAAGATTTCACAAGGTAATTTTGAATTTGCGAGATACGTATGTCTGGTAAGAGGTCTCTCTCTGGTACCCAAATTGGTCGACGAGGGTGGGCATATATAGGCAAAGGGTTGCCGTACTCTCCCACGCAAAATGATGAGCTACAGTAGGGGTAATGTATCACGCTACGATTTTGAGCTGCTGGAACGAACGCGGGAATCAGGGAGATGGGACACAGGCGCCGTGCGGTGTGCAAGGAGGTGCCGCACGGTGTGGCTAAAGAAACCGTACAGTGTCAAGAGATTTCTGGGCCGTGCGGTTCTGAAAGGGAGGCCGTACGGTTTGCGGGGGGGGGGGGGGGGGGGTCTTTGGTTTTTTATTTTTTTGTTTGTTTGACCCGAG